>JANHGL010008132.1:2900-24963 GCA_024611195.1 Ceyx melanurus | reverse complement strand
CAGTTGGCGTTTGAAGCCGCGCGCGTAAGGGCAGTGCCAGGAGCTCTCGCGCATGCGCAGGGCGGCCGCAGGGGCGCTGGAACATTTATTTCATGCGCATCCTTGCTTTTTCCCCTGAGGTTTGTTTTATTTTTTTGCTGGTTTTCTTCGCCGGCAATCGAAATCGTTTGGGTTTGGTTGGTTGTTTTTGGTCGTTGTTTTGTTTTTGGTTGGTTGGATTTTTTTCCTCATTTGTTCCTTGCAGAATAAGGAAAGAAATGGCTGCTACTGGGTTCGTAATGTGAAAATTTTTGTTTACCAAATCCAGCGCTTGGCAAGAGATAAATAGCAATTCGGGATAAAAAAAACAAAACAAACCAAACCAAAAACAACCCACCAAAACCAATTTGGCGGTGTGGTGTTTTCTCGCTGTAATCGCTTCTGCGCTCTTGACCTTCAACCAAAAAAAAACCGAACGAAAATCCACCGAAAGTAACATTATTTTGGGAAAGTCTTGTTTTGTTTTCTTTCTCCCGAAGTTGATGGTATCTCTCTCCCGTTTGTATTTTAGCAGGTCGGTAGTCGGGTATTTTGGCTCGAAATATTTCGTCCTCTCGCAAAGCCCAAGGCAAGGGATGTCTTCACACCAGCCAGCGTGCGGGAATGGAGCAGCCTGTGGCTTCCCCTTCTCCTTACAAGAACATTTAAAGCGAATCCGTTTTTTTGGGGTAAAGGAGGTCGGCAGCCCCCGTCGGGGAGCCCCTGGAACCGTTCCCACGGTCCCGCCGTCGCCCACCCCGGGGGGAGCCGCTCCCGCCCAGCACCGCGCTCCGGGTGGGCAAGGAGACTGCAAACTCCGCGTCCTTGCCCGAGCAAATCCTTACACATCTCTTTCTCTCTAGATCCATAAATGGCTAGAGAACTATTTAAAATAACGACCTAGCTACATAAGCATAAATTCAAAATATCACATCTATATTTTTATAGATAATAACGGGCCATGGGAGGAGATTTGGGCACACAGGAGCGCCGGGGAAGGAGAGGGAGTCCGGACCTGGGGAACTTTATTTATACTGTGCAAAACGAAGCGGTTCCCAGGCGACCGGGACGGGCTGGTGTCCCCGAGGATGTGAGCCGATCCCGGGCTCCTGTCTTGTGGGATTTGCTCCTTCCTTCTGGGGCTCGCTCTATGCCAACTCTTTCAGGAAAAAAAAGGGGGCTCAGAAAGGAGCGCCCCTCATTTCAGCATCACCCCACTGATGATAAGAAGTAGTCCTCCCCCTCAACTCTAGAGACACTCAGCCCAACCTCCACCGACTCCTAGAGAGGAGTAATCCTTCCTAGCACCCTCAGTACGGATTTTGGCCAAAAAAAAAAACCTTTTAACGCCGGGAGGGCGGAAGCCCCGAGGACCAATGCTGAGCATCCCGCTGAGGTCACAGTGCCTTCTCCTACAGGAGGGCTGACCGTGGTCGACATGAGGTTTTTAAGGCTGCCATAGGGTGCTGCCTCTGTGTTGGTCTGCGGCTTTGAAGGCGATGCTTGCGTACAAGACCCTCTGCTTCTGTCTTCTTCGACGGGCGGGGGGGAAAGTCGTTCAAAACAAGGGCTTGACAGCCAGGTGTCTGCCAGCGGCTTGGAATGGTCCCCGCGACGGCCCGCCCTTCTGCCAGGCTCGGTTGAAAGCCAAAGGCCGGGTTCGGCCGGGTAAGGGGCAGAGACCACCCCAGTCCTCGTCAGTGCTGAGGCAAGAGCCGCTCCTCCACCGAACCCGCGGCGGCCTGGGGATGCTGAGCCCCGCTGCGCCGGGGTGAGGATGCGGAGCTCCCATCAGGCCAGCCCGACCTGGGATGTTTATCTCCCTCTCTCGGTTTTGCCCCCGGAGACCCGCTACTGGTGCCTTGCACCCTCGTCCCAGTCCTGCCTTCCTCGTCCGTCCGGTCCCCCCATCTGTAGGGAGGCCACAAGAAGCAGAGCAGCTTTCCCAATTAGCAGGGCTCCAGCGAGGCAGCACTGCTGCGGAAGGGCAGGAGCAGGTGAGAATTAGAAGGAACATCATTAGGAGCCGTTCTTTGTCTCTATTAAAGGCAATAATTAGCACCCTGACAGATGCAAAAGTCGACAGTGGCCATAAGCTGGTAAATCCTGTTCGTCTGCCGCCCCGACCGCTCTCTCCCACCCAAGAGGGCCTTTCCTCGTGGCTAACAGGTGGCCCCGGAAAGCCCCGACGGGCAGCAGAGCCCCGAGAGGCAGTGGGGAGATGGGCGGGATATCGTGGGGATCTGGCTCTTCTGCAGGGGCATTTGAGCCCCCACAGGGCCCTGCGGTGAAAAAAAGCAGTGAGGACAGCCTGGACCCCTCCTGAAACCCTGCCCGTCCTCTTCCAGTCAGATTGGGGCTGCACATCCCTCCCGGCGGCGGAGGGAACCCTGAGGCTGGTGCCAGCTCCTCCGCCAGCTGTGCTACCCCAGCCCTCCCATCTTCTGGGCTACCTGCAAATGAAATTAGCCGCCTTGACGTGCCCCCGGCGCCCTCCCTCCTGCCTTGTTCCCCATATGCTCTCCTACACGAAGGAGTGCATCGCAGGGCTCCCCTGATTGCATTGCCCGCAGCTGAAGCCGGCAGGGCAACAGCTCCGAGCAGATAGGGTTACCGGGAGGAGGGGGGAGCCCATATGCTCAGCTCACACCGCTGGGATTGCCGGGGAGTCACCTGTGACAGGAGACCCGAGGACCCGCGTTGCTCCCTTAAGAGACTTCCAGCCCCCCACTTAAGCCCTCCCACGAGCTGGAATCACCCCTTATTCTCAGCACCTCGCTTCTCTGATCCCTGATGCTTTGCTTTTTGTGCAAACTGGACAGATCCCTCCCTCCACGCCTCTTCTGCCCTTCTCAGCTCTGGTCTATCACGACTTGTCCCGACTGGACAACTCCTTCTGATGGTCCCACTCAAACATTCACCTTTCCCCTTTCTCAACCTCCTCTGTACTTTCTTCTTCCCTCCTTCCCTCCTTCTCTCCTTCCCTCCTTCCCTCCTCACTGACCCTTCCAGGCATAGCACAGGAAGCAGAGAGAGGTTGGCAGCATCTTTTAGACAGAAAATGTAGTGCTTCAGAGAAGCCCAGGGGAAGAGGAATAGTTGGCCAAGTCAGGGCACCCAGACATCTCCTCTGTTTTTACCCCCCAGATGTTCTTGTCTCTTTTCAACAGATAATTTCTTCAGACTGCCTGGCAAATTTTAAGTCAGGTAGCCCAAAATCTTCTTCCAGAGGGTGGCCCATGGGACACCAGTGAGACAGAAGCCAAACAACCTTTGATGATGCCACCAGGCCAGCAACAACTCTGTTCTAATTTCCTTGTGTCAGAGGGGTGTTTCCATCTCTGTGTTGGATGGGGGCTTCTGAGTCCATGACTTGATGTTAGCCAGATTATTTCTGGCATTCTTTAATGCACAGCTGAGGGCCAGATATTCAGAAGACTTACCATCATCTCTGCAGATTCTCAGCACCCAAAACCCAGTTCTGTGCTCCTGAAAACCTGTTTGCCCACACAGGGGTTGAGATGGGAAGGGAGGTTTGTCAAAAGCCTGGCTCCAGCCATGAAAGCTGGCCTTTTCCATACTTCCACCCCAAGTGGGTGTGGGTTAAAAATAAACCTTGGGTACATTGCAGTCTCTCGACTCTCTGGATATCATCACAGGGTCAGCAAAACTGAAATTTCCATTACAGGCATTTACTAATATTTAAATAGTTCTACTAATAGTTGTGAAGGAGTGACTAATTATAATAATGGCAATGGGGTTGTAAGACTGTACCAGCTCTGTCTCTGCAAAAGGGCATGAAGTATTTGCTGGTTCAGCTTTCAAAAGTCCAAACATGCTTCTATCTCCCCTGCCTTTCTTCCTCGGATGGTGCTTCTGAAGGTGAGAGAGGTTTTTTTGTTGCTTTTGATGGCAGCACATCTGGGTCTGAAATTTTTTTTGCAGGTTTCTGGCCCATCCGCTTGAAAACAAGAAAGCAGGAGGGGAATGCTCAGCCTGTTCATGACACACATGCCTGAATAGCCCTTGGGGGTGCTCAAACCTCTTGGGAGTTACAAAGGGCTAGGGGTTGAGATCCTCCAAAAGCGTGGTGCTTACCCCAAGGCTTTTGCCCTAAAAGATGGATGTAAATGCAAAAGAGTGTTTCCCTTTTTCATTCATCCCCATTCTTGGGATTAGCTTTAGAAGTTTTGTTCTGCCATTTATCTTCACTTGTTGGAGATGTCTTGACAAACTCCTGAGAATTAATTTCCCATCAGCTTTTTGCCTCCTCTTCTTGAACTGGCAGGTCAGATCTCACCATATGCATTAGAAGAGGTTATCTGGATGGGCCACCCTGCTCCATTGTCCCTTCTTATGCCTGCCCCGGGTCCCAGCAGGAAATCAGTCTCTTGCACATGGAGAGAGCACTGATGGAATCAGACTCCTCTTCCGAGCAGCCCTCCACTCCCTGCCTGTCATCAATCATTGCATCCCGCTGCCAAAACCAATACAATTGGATCAGGCCCAATACACAGGGTGTTTCCTGCGAGTCAGAAGTGTGCCTTTTAGTTTAATATATTCCCAATGTTGATCCTATTAGCAGGAAAAATCAATCAATCACTGTCAGCAAACATCACCAGCCTACAGATTGATCACAGTGTCAGGATTGTTGGAGGATTCTGCAGATGCAGAAGGCATTTGTTAAATGCTATTTTCAGAAAGACATATACATATATGTATAAGACACACATTTATACATGTCTTTGTCTGCTTAAAAAAAGGGGGGAAAAAAACCCCCACACCGTTCTTTTTTTTCTTTTTTCCTGTTTTTGATTTTTTTTTTTCAAAAGCAGTCATGGTGCTAGTCACTTTTATAAGAAATATCCTTTTCAGTAGAAAATTAGGAGAGGTTCAGAATGGAGGGAGCTTGTTTTTTAACTCCTGAGGGAGTGAAGAAGGGTTTGGCTTGCTGTACCTAAAGGATAGCAGTCTGGAGGCATTTGTACCGTGGGGGTAGAAAGGCTGAAGACTGCTTCCAAAGAGTGGAGCTGAGGCAACAAAAGCCATCAGCTTGCTCTGAGGGAGAGAAAACCCACCAAGGTGCAAATTCAGCCATCACCCCTCCAGTGCTCAGCTTTCATTTGGGGCTATGCTGAATAGCCCACCAACTTTCTCTCTCCATACTCCTCTCCTTTCCCGAGATGAAAAAATTCAACTTTTTAATGCTAATCCAACGACACAGAGTCACTTTGAAATGGGCCATGCAGGGAGCTGAGCCCATGAGGACTGCAGGAACTGGTTCTCTGCCCAAACCCATTCTCTGTCTAAAACCTGTTCTCCATCCCAAACAGGGAAAGCCTGGTGATCCCAAAAGTCAGTCAGAATCCAGCATCTTCCCTTGCCAGCCCCATCTTCTCAGTGCCAGTGGGAAGCAGGCAAGCTCCTGACTCTGCAGTGCTGCAAGTGGCAGGGTACACAGAAGGCACAGAAAGAGGGGGGTGATGGGGCCTTGCCCGAGGGTACTGTCCCAGAAGGAATGGGGGAAATCCTTTTCCTAGTCAGAAATCAGCCATGGTGTGCAAAATGTAGGGTGGGGGGAGGGGGGAGCAGGTGTGAATGGGCTGCAGTGAGGATAAAAAAAAATAATTGAAAGGTTCTTGAGATAAATGTCAGAAGGGAGGCTATGTAACTGTGGTCCCTTCTGAGCTCACTGGGATAAATTTTTGGGACTGGTTTTCCCATGGGGACTGTGCCTCTGTGAGGCATGAGGCAGAGGTGCTGTGAGGAGCAATTTTTCCCCATTGGGACCCTCACTGTCTGCTCCTCACTTCCCAAGATGTCCAGTTCAAGCTCTGATGCTGAGCTTGCATGAGTCTTAAACCATGCCTGAAAATGGCTGAGGGAATCACCTGTCCTCTATAAAACAGCTCAGGTGTACTACAGGGCAACATGCTCTGCATTCAGTGGACCTGTGTGCTGGAGAGACTGTTCAATGTGACCACACAGCCTACAGCTTGGCAGCACACCCCAGAAACAGCAGCTCCTTAATGAGAATAGAGTTCTCTGGTGAGAAGAGGAATGAACTGCAGTGCCCCAGGCATCTTTTAGACTGCTATAAGTGGTTTGTAGCAATGAGGTGGGGAGGAAGGGATCATAACCCATCTGAGATGCTCATAGGAAAAGCTGTACCCACATCAGAACTTACCTCTGGGTGCTACTTGAGCACCACCCTGTCATACGGACCTTGACATCTGGCATCCCTGATCCATCCAGCTTCAGGGTGACTCTTTTTCCCAGAAAAAAAGCTAGTGAAAAAGAGTGGAGATGGCAGAAAGGGAGACACAAATCCACGTGTCCTGCAGATGGGAGAAGCTCCGCCTGAGGTGAGGCTCTGAAGAGTAGGATTTACTAGAAATAACACAATAAACACACAAGATTTCCTTTCTTATTTCAGGTCTACTGGGGAAAAATGTTCAGTAGCTTCATTAACAAACTTGCCCCTAATCCTAACCACACAAACCAATCTTTCTGAAAGAAACCCCCAAATTATATTAGCAGAAATCCATTCAATCTCACAGAGTCTGTTAGCAAATGAACTTTTAATGTATTGAAAATATATTCATTATAATGTATAAAGAGGCAATTTTCATTTTGTTTGTGTTCTTAAGAGTGTGACAGTGTCTTGTTTGTGACTGCCCCTGGGTATAAGCTATCATTGTGTAACTTAATTAGATATTCTACATGCTAGTGTGAGGGACATATGTCTATTCACTGTAACAAACATCAAGAGTCTGCCACATGCTTTCATGTTTCTGCTGTGTTGAAATAAAGGCAGAGCAAGTGCAAGCTCTCCCAGGGACCTGTGGCCCCAAACAGCTTGAACACAATCCACTGGCATTCACTGATTGGTTACAGTTTATTAACAGCCCATAAACTTCTCATCTGCTCTTGGGCACTTGTTAGGGTTGTCACCTGCAACTGCCAAGAGCAGCACAATCGCTTTGCAGACGTGAATTGTGGTTTCTCCTTCACTGTCTCCTTCCCAGCTCCAGCAACACTTCATAAGGGGCATGAGGTTGGTTGAAGGTGACCCAAAATTAAAAAGAAAAAGCCCACTGGTGGAAGACTGGGCAAGCAGGAGCTGCAGAGTGGCTACTGCACTGGCTCATCCTTCCAGCTCGTGAATATACAGTGAGACACCAATGTGCTCAGGTCTCCAAATCCCAGCCTGAGGACCACTTAGTGTGCTAGGATCACCTGTTACCTGTGTTCAGCCCCCACCTCTTGCCTACATTTTCCCTCCTCAGAAAAGCCAAAGCATAATTTAGGCAAAATTAAGGGATTTTAAAGGATGAAAATATCTGACAGCAAATCAGATCAGTTAATCCAGGATGTCTGAATGGGTACTGCTGGACAATGAAAGAGGGAGAAAACCCTGCTATCAGTGACAATCCTAGAAATATCACGTTTGACAAACACTCTACAGGGTGGATGTTGTTGCATCAGAACTTCCAGTTTTATTATGAAAATAATTGTCCTGCCTTATTTTAAAGAGGAGAAAAGCTACAGCACTTTGAATATCTTTCATGAAGCATAGATCTATACACACACATACACACAATATTTCCAAAGCAGCAAGTGCAGCAACCCCAAAATTCAGAGGAGCTCCTAAGGCCTGGAGTGTGAACCCTCAGAAACTATGAACACTCCTGCACTGGGACCACCACCACTCAGGCACCTGGAGGGTACATGGGTTTTGTCACCAGGACTTCACTTCTAATATCTCCTCTTTTGTCTCTGGCCAGTGGCATGGCCAGAAGGATGAGAGCAAGGAATTACCTGGTGTTCTCAGCCTAGCCAAAAGCTTTTCTCGCCTTCTTCCAGCAAAAATTTTCATCAGTGATCTTGAAGCTGGGGTGCTGCTTGAGGCTGTGGCAAAGGCAGGGTCCAGTCAATGTCCAAACTTCAAGGTTGCTGGTGAAAATTAGACCTTACTCTCCTTACCTGCTGCCTTGGCTCTCAGGGCAGTCATGGGCCCCACAAGTTGAATAAGACACTGCAGATCAGGTAGTTCTGGGAAGCTGAGCACACAAGGAGACAAGTGGAGATTTTGACATTGATAATTTCAATGCCACTTCAGTACTTTTAAATGAGGAGTAGCTGAAAAGACTTGGACTAGTAAGAGTGCAAGCAAATAGCAGCTCTTGGTTGCCGTGTGTGTCAGTGTGTGAAGGAAAAGAAGCCAGAGAAGAAGTTACAGGCTTTTTCTTTGTATTTTTTGTTCCCTGCTCACACGGGCACACATGTGCATCCAGAATGCCTAATACTCCAGACACCTCTATCGAGAGGCCAAAACATGCTTCTTACAGGTTTGCTCTTTAAGGAAACAAAACTGCTCTGTTTATCCTCACAAAGACTCGTGCAAGGCAGGCCAAACTGCTAGCTAATCCCTACCGCCTCCCATCCTGGGACCGTCCAGGCCGCCCTTGGCTGAGAGGAGCAACAGGGAAGGAATTCATCTTTATGGGAACGGGCTCAGCCTGACATGAGTAGGGCGGCTAATTATGAGCCCTGCACTGCTCTGTATGCAGGGGAAGGTCTCGGCAGTGCGCCCTGCCATGCTGTCCCAGCTATTGTTTGCCGTGCACGTCAACCATCTGGAAAAAACGAGCTGCAAGAGCACCCCGCTCACTTCCAGCAAGCTCCCCGCACGCTGCCTGCGGGAGGGTGCCCAAGAAGAAGGCTGCAGCCACACTGCAGCTCCAGCCCATAAGGGTGAGGATGACTTTTCCACACAGTGCCACCAGGGAGTCTCTCCGGCAGCTGTGTCTGCTCCTGGTGACTCTCTCCCCAGCATTAGCATACAACATCTGTCAGGGCTGAGCCCGAGCACCCTGCTATGCCATCACACACGCGTGTGGCTCTTTCACCACTGCTCAGGCACAGCCAGCACGTGGGGCGAACTCAAAGTGGGCACTGAGATTCCCACCGATGCCACTGCACTGCCTGTGCTGTGTCAGATGTCTACACGCCTCCTCTCCCTGCACCTATATGCACACTTGCTATACACCCCACCCAAGGCACAAAATGATTGCAAAAATTCAGAATAAATGTTTGGGGGTTTTTTGTTGAGGTGATTAATTGAATGTGTTGTGAAGGAGATCTGTTTGCACAGCTTGACTTGCAAAGAAGTAAGTCAAGCTTTCTGTTCGTCCTTATGACTGTTTTCTTAAAGGCTTTTTTGACAGATTGTGTTTGTCAAAAGCAGGCTTGTCCAAGCATGGATGGACAAGCCACTTTTTTATTACACCAGACTCTCTCATATCCAAATGTACCCTGGTCTTGCTGTCAGGACACTGTGTCTCTGCAAGAGTTAACATGTTGACTAAGGGAAAGAGGGGAAGGGAAATTATTAAAAGAAAACTACTACAGTGTCATTTGAAGCAGTGTGAGTCTGGTTGTGTCCACTATTTGGCATACTCACTTTTCATGTTCTGCCACATCTTCTTCACCAAACAGGAATAACTTTGTTGACTGTTTTCTGAGGCAAAGACTGTGGTGCCTAGCTTGCTTTTCCACACTATTTCCCACTAATCTAGTGGGATTCTCAAAAGTGCTTCATTTCCCCACACTACCAAATGACCACATATGGCACAGATGTACAGGGGAATTTGAGTACTTACTCCTTATTACATGCAGTTTGTGTTTCAGTTCAGCAGGTTCTTCTGTGCTTTCAGCACAGGTTCTTCTGTGCTCTGTTGAATGCATAGGGCAGGCTGGAATTTTCAGGGGTGCCTGTGGGAGCCAAACAGCTTGTCTCCATTTAATTGCTGTGGGATTCAAGTGTATAATTCTCTTTAGGTTATTTTAAAAGTCCCATTTCTAGTACCAATGTGTGCAGTGGTCTTATGCTCTGGCTGTCAGGCCATGCAAAGATGAAGAGTTAACATCCTCTGGTCTCAGTACCAGATCCCAGACCTCAACCCATTCCGTGCTGGCATCTGGGATTGCTCTGTTTCATTTCTCTGAGGACTGGGGGGTTTTGCTTCCTACATACAGAGAGCCAACATGGAAATCACCCACGCTGCAAGGATGCTGTGCCAGAAGAAAGCAGACCAGGTGAAGGGGCGAACAGTACCCCTCTGTGCTCTCCATAAAGGGGAAAAGCAGCTTTGTCTCCCAGCGCCTCCTGTTTTCGCAGGTGCTCTAGGAACTTGGCTGCAGGATGCTGGCCTGCCACATCTATTACCTTTTGGATGCCTATAATTAATCATTCATCCCTTTCTGGGCAGGAAGAATGGGAGTTTCGCCCGGCGCGGCCCTGGCCCTGGCTGCCTCCCCATCAGCCCATTCGGCCGGTTTGTTCCCTTTCAGCCCTGCTCTTCCTGCCGCTTTCTGCCCCCTCAATGGGGAAGGAGCGAAACCGGATGGCTGGCTTCAGCACGGGGAAATGACTTCAGAGCCACCTTTGTTTCTCCCCTCATTTCTTTGCCCGCACTTGGCCGTATGTCGCTGTGAAAGGGCTCGTTTGAAGCTGTCTGGGACATCCAATGAGTGGTGCGGCTTAGGCCAGAAACGCTCGCATCTTTTCGGGCCGAGGGAGAGACTGAGCCAAGATGCCAACTTTCTGCAGCACAACTGACCATGACATCAGGCATTGTGTTCAAAATTAGCCACAGGCTTCCAAGCAAATTGTCCTTTTGGATTGTATCGGTGTAAGCCCTCTATAGAATTCGGCTTTGGCTGCTGACTCCAGAAAGCCTCCAAGAATATTTCTTGCTCCTGTGAGGAAAGCCAAGGCTTTGAAAGGGATTTTATGCACTAACGTGTGTGATTTCACAGCTTTCTGGGATGACTTTACTTTTTGAAAGACCAAATATCATTTTGTGTGCATCTTCTATCATGTAACATAATTAAAGTGTGTAATTACTTATTTAAAGCTGTTTGACAGAGAAAAAACAAAACCTTTTCCTCATTTTTTTTCAGTGAATTAAAAATGAAATGATATATTTTGCATTAAGATGTTCTGTGCTCAGAGTATAGCAAACTGTTACAAGGTGATATGTTTTTACATCTATTATTCTTGTGTATTTTCTACTAAAACATCTCAAGAAACTACTGATGCCTGCAGCAAAATATAAATATTCACTCAACATAATTATTTGAAATTGAGATCCAAGTTTGCTTTTCAAGTGGCCACATTTTTATAGAAACAATAGTTGTGTTTGAATTAGAAATCACTTTCAATCCATCCTTTGAACAGTTGCTGTGCTCCTCTGCCTGCACTTTGAAAATGGATTATTAATATGAAAACGAGAGGAAAAAAAAATGAAGAATTTGCCACATACATTATGCTACTGCATACATCATGCTCTTTACTAACCCCACAGGGTGTGTTAGCTCAGGTACATGCTCGTCCTGCTGATGTGCTGAATTCCCACCTCTTCCCCATCACAGTACAAAGGAAAAGCTTGAACCTGTATATTACATAGAGTGGATGTGGACACAATACCCACTGAGGTGCGGATGCCACTGACCCCACAGTGGTCTCAGCATGGTGAGAGGGGACCTAGAGCCTGTTCAGCAGCAGCTGTGTGCCACCCCTGTATCCTGGAGCAGCTACCCCAAAGGCAGATGGAACCCTCAGCATGTCTTGGTGGTGGCAGGACCCACCAGGGAGGGAGCAAGGCAACCAGGCTGTATCACAGCTTCATGAGCATCCAGAAAACGCCAGGCAAGAGCTGACTTCTAAATAGAAGGCAGCCGGTATTGCTTCCTCCCCTGGGCATCATTCTCCCCTCTCCCCACAACACTAATTTGCCTGTTTCTTTCCTATTTTTTCTCCTTCTGCCTTCTGTCTAGTAGGGTGGCCAATTCGGTCACCCACCACAAATGCCTTTTTTTGCTGTAATCAAGAAGGTGACTTGCACACAATGAGGAAGGCCAGCCCTGACCCAGGTTTGCCAAGTCTATGCCGACAGAAGAGGCTGTGTGCCATGCCTATAAGCGTGCCAGGAGCTAGCCTGCAAGCGTGAGAGTTTGAGAGGAGACCCCTGCTTTCTTTTGGAGGGCTTTTCTTTCATTCATTCTTTCTTTTTCCTCTTGGGGATCTGGGAAATGCAAAGAAGGGGGAGGGATGGTATTGACCAGGATTGAACTCTTGCAACAATAACTCAAACCTGTTGGCTTTTAATACACTTTTTTTTTTTTCAGAGATGAAAAATATCCTTATTGGAAAATGCAACAACAACAAAAATAAAAACAAATAACAACCCAACAAACAAAAGCAACCCAAACAAAACATACACACACACAAAAAAAAAAATCCATGAAAAAAAACCAACCCAAACCAAAATCCTTTATGATGAAGCACAAGACTAAACAGTAATTTTTCAGCTTTGAACCTGGTGCATTATATTGAGCAGTATTTGTGCTCCTGTAATTCCCTTGGAGGAGAAGGAGAAGGTGGCAAAATTATGTGTTCGTTGCCCTCTCCCATAGCAGGAGCCCCCCATTACCTTCCTGGAACCCTCAGTGTGCTGCTGTCAGGTAAGTGGTTGTGAACAGGGTGAGAAACAGTGAACCAGGAAAAGAGGGTGAGGAAAACCTTATAAGCTCAGTCCTCCACCCTCTCTCTGGCTTCGTTTAGTACCAGGAGGAAAAAGATTCCATTTCTCCATGGATGCTGTTACTGGTCAGGGACTCCCATAAGGAAGAATTGGCTCCTGATAAGATCCTTGCCCTCTCCAATGGCTTTCTCCTGTCAAAAGGAAGTTTGCCCATGTGATGACAGCTTGGTCAGAAAAAAGAGTGTCCTTGGGAACTTCAGTCCCAGCACTTTCTTGGATGAATGTTTGTGTTTTCTACCATCTGCAGCATGCTTTTTTTCCTCTGTGCTAAATTTCTACACAGGTTTTGGTGAGGAGCCCTGGGAGAACATGGAGTAAGTTCCAGTTTTCAAAACAAGCACCAAACACTGGAAGCACAATTCCCTGGAGTGTGCTCTTCCCCTGCCTTCTTGCAGTTGGAGCAAAGTTTCTGTTTATGGGTCTTGACACTGCAACCAGTAGCAAAACAACAACACTGGGAGAAAAGACAGAAAGTCCTTCTAAGAAAGGAGTCTCCACTTTACCATTTGTGAGAGCATGATGGATTCTCAGGTGCTTCTGAGAGGTGATTTTCTCCCTCTACTCCACAGTGGTGAGAACTCACCTGGAATATTGTGTCCATCTCTGGATTCCTCAGCACAACGAAACATGGACCAGTTTGAGTGGGTCCAGAATGCCACAGAAATTATCAGAGGGATGTAGCACTTCTTCTGTTAAGAAAGACAGAGAGAGTTGTGGTTGTTCAGCCTGGAGAACAGAAGATTCCAGGGAAACCTTATGGTGGCCTTTCAGCAATTAAAGGGGGCCTATAAGAAAGATGGAAACAATCATTTTTTAGCAGAGCCTGTTGTGATAGGATGAAGGCTAATGGTTTTAATCTAAAAGAAGGCAGATTTAGACTAGATGTAAGGAATTATTTTTTTTACAGTGAGGGAGGTGAAACCCTGGCACAAGTTGTCCACAGAGGTGGTAGATGCTCCATCCCTGGAAACATTCAAGGTCAGGTTGGGCAGGGCTTTGAGCAACCTGCTCTAGTTAAAGATGTCCCTGTTCACGGCAGAGGGGTGGACTAAATGACCTTTAAAGTTTCCTTCCAACTCAAAGCATTCAATGATTCTCTGACATTCAACAAGTAACCGAGAGGCAGATGTGTCTACAACCTCCTGCTTTGTGTGGGTATTTCTGCAGAACCGTTCTTCCACCGAAAGCTCCTTCCTGTCAGACACACGCCGCTGGTAACACTGTTGTCTCAGACCCGCTCTCCGCACAGAGCAGACCCGGACAGCAGGATACGGGCGAAAGCAAAGAGCCCGCAGAGCAAGCGACGGAGCCGGCGGCTGGAAGGAGGTACCCCCGGCTCCGCACCGCTGCGCGCCTTAGCCAATGGGCGCTCGCTCCCGGCCGCGCCCATCCTCCCATTGGTCAGTCGGAGCACCGAGCGAACGCCTTAGCCAATGGGCGTCCGCTCCCGGCCTCGCCCGTCCTCCCATTGGCCAGCCACGTCACCGAGCGAGAGCGCCGGGTTTAAAGGGCCCGGTACGGCGGGGGCCGGGACCACCGAGAGGGCCTGATGGGTATAGCGGTGTTCGGGTAGCCGCTTGGCCCTGTGATGAGCCCGGGTGCTCCTTCAGCTCGCCCTGAGCGCCTCGGCTTCCGCCGCGCGCGTGTAACACCGCAGCGCTGGGCTTGCGCGAGCCCTTCAATGGGAATCGTGCGGTCGCAGCAGAAAAAAAACCCCACCCCACCGTTATTCACGCATCCCACACTCTTTTGTCAGCGACTGGCTCGGCAGTCCTAGCTCTGTAATATTTAGTTATTATAAAATTAATATGAATAATCTGTAACTGCTAAAGGTGTAATGCCTTATTGTTTGTCAGCTTGCAGACATCCCATAATCAGCTTTGGTACTTGACAGGCAAAGCATGCCGGTAAATTGGCTGTGACCTGCCAGAGGAAGGTGGCAGGGAGAGTGGGGTGACGTTCTGCATTTGAATCTGTAAGGATAGTACCAGAGAGAAAGGACACATCCTCCAAGAACAGCTTGGAGACCAAATAAATCAGCGCGTCAGCCCTGCTGCTGGCATGGCCAGCATTTATGACAAAGAGAAACAGTGACTTTGTCCAATGCAGTGAATTAAACTTCAAGGCTAGTCCAGATGGTTATTGTACAACTTGGGTGGTGGCAGGATCCAAGATGCAGGTTGGGCAGCTTGAACAACTTCAGCGAAAGGCTTGCCAAGCATTCACCGCCTGCCTGGGTGTGCTTGCTGGCACCATTGATATGGACAGGACATTGCTGGGCACTCAGAAAAATCCATGTGCTTTCAGAGTTGTGCACATGTTACAGTACTTCTAGGAATAAAAAGTCTTTGGAGTTGGTCTGGCTTCTTTTGCTGCAGTGGGAGTAAAAGAGTCCAGGAACACAGGCTCTGAATGTAAAATGAAAGGCAGTTCTTCTAAACTCAACTTACTAGAAGCCTCTTTCTTGCCATCCTGCTCTTGTTCAGGTCATGTCGCAGCCATTTCTGCCATCAACAGGCACTACTTGTTACACTTTTCTCTTCTCTGCTTTTGCGAGGTAATTACCAACACATTTTGCAATGAGAACATTTCAAACATGTATTAATAAGAATGGCAGCACGGTAAAATATTTGTAGATGTTACAGGCAGAGATGTCAAAGTCCTTTTAAAGTTGGGTTTTTTTTTTCCCTGTATTCTTACAAATGAGGAGGCAGTGGGCAAGAAGCAGCACTTAAAGGAGACATCCGAAATGTCTTGGGCCAGGGATTGCCATCAGTACCCTGTTTCATGCTATGAACAATTCCAAAGCAGCTGCTGGGAAGCCTGGGAGAATTTAAAAACCTAAATTAGTCTTCAAACACAGGGGAGATAAATACGATTATTTCTTAATTTATTTGGGACTCTATGTTTACATTTTACCTGAGTCATTTTTAATGGAAAATGAAAAAAACCCTTGAAACTTAAAGCAGCTTTCCCAAGGATAGTTCTGATGCTCTATCTGATCCAAAAGAATGTAAATAAGTGTAATGCCTTGTCACTATTCAGAGAAAAAGCCAATAAAGTTATATAATTAGCCAGATGAATGGATAACTTCATAATACCTTACTATTTGTTAAACAGTATTCAATATTTGGGGTCTGTGAAAGTCCTGAGGGTTTCATTGCAAAACAAATCACAGATGAAACTAGCAGGTTTCTTTCCTATTCCTTTAATTAGAACATTAATCTCATTCCCCACCAGTTTTCCTTAGAGCAGCCCTTGGAAACCACCAGAACAAAATCCTTTACTGTTGCAAAGTCACATTCCTGCTTTAAGAGTCTCCAGCCCCCATGAAGCCATTTCTTTGCCTATGGCAAGATTACAATGTGCAGCAGGACACAATCATTTTATAAAGTAAATAAAGTGACTTTTGTCACAGCCAGTGTGAGGCAACCTAGCAATGTAAATGAATTAATTAAAATACCTCACAGGAGTCATGTAACTACTTTCAAAGAGGTGGCAGAAACAGGATAATTAAAAAAAAATAAATATAAAAAGCATCTGTGCAATGTTTCAAAGATGCTGATTTGGAGTGGGCTATTAAAAATCACTGGGAAGGTTCACCCTGAATAAATCATTCCACTCCAGAGCATATGTGTGCTCCTGGTTATGGAAATACAGTACCTAGATGGCTCTGAATTGCAGGAATTGTAGGAGATTCTGGGAGACCATAGCAGAAATACAAGCCACAACTTTTGGACCTGAATCTACATTTGAAAAAAAAGACCCTCTTCTGTTCATGCTTGATGTAGACAAAAATTGATGGCCCTCTGGGTCACACTGGTTTTGTCCTTTCTAGAAGTGGCAAATAAATCACAATGATTTTGTTCTGTTCAATTGACACCAGTCTCACTGTAGCCACCCTGAACAAACAAGAGAACGTGATGAAAAATGTACCTGAAACAAATAAAGCATTTGATTCTGAACTGAAGGCCTATAAGTAAAGATAAAAGAATGAAAGAAATCAAAGGATAATGCTCAGATTATCTTCTACTCCTCAAGATTTTTAGATTTATGGAAGATTACAAAGCACATTGAACTACTTGATTTTTCTATGCTAGCATTCACTGAAATTCACTACCAAAAAAATGGAGCCAGTCTTGCCTTGGAGGGATGTGCAGCAAAAAGACAAGAAGCAGTGGACCAAAACGAGCAAAACCCTAACCCTGATGTGACTTCAAAGTTATCCTGCTAAGAGCAAGGACCACAGACCTCCTGAGGTCCCTTCCCATCTCAGTTTTTTTATTCTGTAACTACAAATCTGGAGCCTCGTCCTCTAAACCCATATTGGTTAGCAGTTAACTTTTGCTGTGATGCACAATGGATTTCAGCCTTTCCATACCTGTGAGCCTGGGAAAAAAAAAAAAGTCCTCTATGAAATTTCAGATTTTCTTACTGTCCATATGACCCAAATCCATACTTCAAAAACTTCATATGACAGCTTGAGATCTATTTTAAACACCAAATGTAATGAACATTAATTATAGTGAAGAAATGCCATTTAACAATACAACACTTTGAACATGTATAGCTTACAACTGTCACTCATCTATTAAAATGTAGTTGCAGTCCCTGCTCAGCAGCTAGGGAAGGTATTATAACACCACTAACTGCAAGTGAGTAAGGCCCTGGTTATATGTGATGTTCACCATATCACTCCATTTCTTCTGTGATAGAAAAGACTAGGGATCTGTTAAAAAGCAAGGTTTTGGTAAAGGAAATTAAACTAAAACTGCTGGTATTTGTTCCTGGGTAGTTTGAGCATCTCTTTCAATTGATCTCCGTGCAGGAATCTGCACCAAGTTTTTTTCACTTTTCTGGCAAAATAACGATAGTACGAGTCTCCTTAGACATCATCCAGTAATTACGAATTAGGGCCATCTTCTAGGAAGAAAAAGAAAAAAGAGAAACACCCCCCATAAAGCTTTCTGAATTTAATATATATGGAAAAAAAAATTCTGCATGGACTTCCAGATTCAAGCAAACTAAAGAAATTTCCTGACTGACATATGAAAGATCAATGAAACAATACCACGGTAATAATACAATTGATCCTGCTGCAGTAATGAAATTGTAAATAGAAAGACAGCAGGCAGAAGACCTCAGACTTTCACTTGAAACAAAATATTCAGCCTTATTTAGCCTGTTGGGTTTTTTTATGTCAGGTTTTTGAGTGGAAAAGTAGCCCCACTTGTCAATCGGCTAACTTGCAGTGCTAATAGATTCTGGTGTTTAGGGGGTCAGCACAGAATTTAATTTAACAACTTACAATACGCCCACATGCCCAGAAAATGTGGACAGCTTGATAGGGTTCACTGAGCCAAAGAAGTAAGACCAAAACAGTGCATTAATGTATAGGGGAAGAATAGTTGCAATCAGTTCCCTTGTGAATTGGACAGAGAACTTGGAGATGAAGCAATTATCAGCCATCGGGGATTAATAGTAAAGTGTGAATGCCAAGCTGTATATGTTAGGGGCAGAATATGTTGCCTATAGAAAACAACAAAGAGCATTTCTTACTATTAAGTGAGATTAAACGTAATGGCCTGATTTAATCACAAAGGCAGAATTAAATTCAGATGGCAACTTCAAAGTGGACACATGCACAGAGCCTACTGCATACATTTACATATAGCTGGCATAGCTTGGCTTGCATCACAATGGGAGAAAGTTTCTTTGGCCACTTAAACAATTTTCTATTCTTGGCTTTTTGTTAACATTCACTGTATTTAGCCCTAAATTGCTTTTAGCTAATAAGATGGAGCTAAGAGTTATATTTATTCATGGAAGCTGTACTTTTTAATTCTTTCGGGTAACAAAAAAAAATCTACAAAAACCCAACAAAACAAAACAAAAAAACACCTCCCACCAAAGGGTCAGCAAGAACAGAGAGGCTGTAATCAGATTGCAACAAAAAGCTGCTGTCATGACCTACCAGCTTTCTCTGGCCCAGGGAGGTGTCACACGCTGCAGGCCTGAGCATGACACCTGATGTTGCATGTGCTTTCCTTCTTCCTTCCTCCCAGGGTTCCCAAGCCAGGGTTCATGCTGCCTGGGCACTGTCTGGTTTCTTTTACAAAGCCACCAGAAGAGGCACCAGCAAGAACATGTAGGGCCACAGTTGTCCAGCCCCAGGCTTCCTCCTTTACACAGAAATGGACTATCACAAGCTGCACAGCAGGGCCTGATGCTGCCAGCGCTCAACCTGCTTTGCACATTGAGTTACAAAGCTTTTCCTGGACCTGCTTCACCATCTGAAGCCACCTGTGGGTGCTTCTGCCACAAAGCTGGCTGAGACCAGCAAGCCCTGCTGGACCTGGTGTCCCTGGGGTAACAGCCTTGCCCACCCAGGGTTGGTATCAATTTGGTCGGGCTGGAGGTCAAGAAAGATCATGCACAATGCTCAAGACTTGGATGAGACCCTCCATGTTGAAATCCCACTCATTTTTGGTGACTTTGCAAATCTTTTTTTCTGTGCTGTTCAACCCTTGTGCATGCCAGGCACCCTCAGCCTGGAGGCAAGTTCCACTACTCCACAGAAAAGTAAGTTGCCTAAATTTGCTATTGAGGGTTACTGCAGCAGAGCCAAAGTCCTGTAAATTCCCATTCCAGCTTATTTCACAATTGCTATGTGTCAGCCTTTGGTCTGAACTTGAAACATGGGTGTAAGCTTTCCTGTGCATTAAAAACCTACCCTGCAACTGACTGGCAGAGAGCGGTGTTGCACACTGTCACATATGGTCCAGCTATACACCTGTGAAGATCAGGGAGCAGCTTGTTTTCTGCCCTGGCACCCACAACCCAGTGTGGGTGGCAGAGCTGCTCTACCTCCCATTCCACAGCCTTTTTAAGACCACTGGGATGGGAACCTCTACTTCAAAGGAGGTGAGACATTTCAGACCCGCCGCTGCTCATGGAGAAACAGCTTTCTCTCCTTGCTCCCTTAACCTTGGCAGGCTGATGGCTCTAATGACACAGTCCAAATCCTCTCACTTGAGAAGAGGAAGGCCAATTTCCCAGAACAAAAGCCTGAAGTACTAGTGTGACAGGTCACTAAACATGATCATCTCCTGCTCCGGGTGAGAGCATTGTAGAGAGATCCTGCTAAGTAGAGACAGAAAACGGGACAAGGTCTTAACCTCTGCCTGAGCCTTAGGACACTGGAATCGGCACATAAAGCATCTCAAGTGCCAGAGAGGGGGATGCTGAGAGCGAGAGGTGTCGGTCAGGGGCTTCAGCACGTTTCTCAGGCAACTGTGGGGGGAATGTCACAGCTATAGCAACTGACTCTCCAGTGGTCCGGAGGGGAGCAGGACCAGTGGCAGCACAGCCATTGTAACCCAAAGAAAAAGGTCAGGCTGTTTCATTTTTCACTGGTCAGCTGTAAATTTCCTGGGAGTGTCAGCCATGATTTATGTGATTGTGCTGCTACCTGCCCTCTGGCTAATGGCTTGGCAATGCAAGGCTAAATACAGTTGTGCTCTGCTCTCCTCTGCATCCCATCTCAGCTCCTCCAGCCCTTCACTGCTGACTCAGGTAGCCAGGATGTCTCCTTCCCACACAGCACCTTCACCCAGATGATCATAAAGGTTGGGTAGACATCACACCTCCTTTTAACCATCCAAAAGATGTGGTTCTCCATTGATGAGCTTCTGTAGACCTACCAAGGTTTCACCCAGAAGGAATCACAGCGGTTAGTAAGACAGGCAGACAACAGTAAGGTTTTTCAGCATCCCACTGTCTGTAACTGCCAAAAATAAGTTGTATGGCTTTTCTTTCATTTTAACCAAGAATAAATGTTCTGCTGGCTCATTAAATATTGCCACCAGTTCAACAAGCTTTGGATCAGGTTCATAATAATGCAGACAGTAACAGCACTGGAACTGGAGATACTTAATTTTCCCCAGAGGTTCTGCTATATGATGGATGAGTTTTATTTATCCCTGTCAAACATGCAAGTATGCCTTTAAATTATCCCAAGGACATGAATATGCAGCAGAGAGAAGGGGTCTGGAATATGGAATGTATAGAGGTGATCAAAGAAAAACAACGGCACTTAGAAGTTTTAAAGGGATATTCTAGCCTTCATTAAGAAATCACTTTAAAATTATTTGAAAAACACTATGAATACTCATGAGACTAAAAAGATTTAGAGCACAGTGTTCAAAGGACGCTGTACAAGCTATTTGTGTAAATGATTTCTTATAGTTCTTTGGGTGAGCATCTCCCATCTTGTATGTTTGGAAACTTGGAATAATTAATTTTATTGTTTTGAGGGGAGGAATTATTTTTAGTTGTAGCCTAAAATGAATTATTATTTTAAAATAATACACTAAATCCCACTTTTCTGTTGTACTTTACCCTACAGAGCAGTGATAGTCAACACAGTCTATGCACAGGTCTCAGCTTTATTGGTAACATCCAGAGCCTGGATTTTCAAGTGCAAAGCAATGAGGGAGCAGGAGGTAAGAAAGTGGTGCCCTTTGGGAGGGAATGGGTGAATGACAGAGGCAGAGCATGGGGTCTTCAGGCTGGTAGCTTCTCAGCAGTGCTTTCTCTGCTCCCATCCCATACTACTTCCCAAACAAACACACTCTGAGCTACAACTTACCACTTTCCTGGAGCCACTTGGTTTATTAAACTCCAGCCCTCCCACTCCAAGGTCTACATGTCTAGCTGAAGCCAGCTGGTCAAATAGCTCCTCTCCATCCCACACTGCAGGTCTCCTGGCTGCTGGCAGCAAACCAAATCCTGTCCACATTGTCTTGTGGAGACATAAACCTTGGCCAACCCAGCACAACACCCACACTTCCCACAATGAGCACCCAGTACCTCCCAGGTGCATGCCATTCATGTCCTCTCCCAAAACACTGAGATGCTTTTAGTGACCATCAGCAGTCAGGACCTAATTTTACTTATTTCTAAGGTGTCACTTAGGGTCTTCCAGCTGCCACTTATTGTAATTATCTCATTTACCCTGAGAAATCCAGCCTATCTATGTTAATGGGAACTAGTCATCACAAGTGGAGATTTTCCCCCACAAGCAGAGGAACCTGCAGCAGTGAGGGCTCCGTGTGCCTCTCCCAAATGCTTTACCTCCTCCTGCATGAGAGGACTGATGCTTACAACCTCCTGCCACCAGCGGCCCAGCCTTGCCCTGCCATCTGCTCGCCTTTTTCTTTATGAAGGCAAATATAGTGTCAGGAAAAAAAGAAAGAAAAAAAGAAGAAAAGCACATGCAGACACTATTTTTTAATGACTGCATCGTTAAGCAGCAGCCAATCTCCATTTCATGCATGTTTATTAATCCGCAGCCATGCTCCCTTTCCCATATGGCTTTGTTTCTGTACATACAGGGGGACAGAGGGGGGGGGGGGAGGGTTGAGCAGGAGGAA
>JANHGL010008131.1:0-12723 GCA_024611195.1 Ceyx melanurus | reverse complement strand
GCTAAATACAAGAAATAACCAACTGTCCAGTATTTTGGAAATAAAATCTCTGAATGATCAATCTCTGTGGTATAATTGTGAAAGAGGTATTTTTCTCATTTTATGATTATTTCATCCAGAGATTCATATAGAATATTAATATCAAAAGTCTAAAATGCAACAACAATTAGAACATTTCTCTAAACCAGGACTACCACATATAACACTTACATGTGAATGTTATCTGGGTTTTTATCTTCATAATTACTTTCTCAGAAACCCAGTGATCACTCCCAAGAGGATCCTATAAAACAAAATATAACCTTGTAAAGTTTATATTTGTTTTTGTTCCTGAAAAGACCAATAAAAATTGTTACTAAACACAATAATTTTTTGGGGGTGATACCCCCATCAGTAGTGAAGACACACTTGCATACCAAGGCTAAAAGCCAGAGCCTCAAACTTTTTAAGTTTAATGTTTGTTGCTGCCTCACTAAGTCCAAGTGGCCCACATTTTATTTTTGGAATAGAAATATTAATGTTAGGGGTATTTTCTTCAAGAATGGCATTAGGTGCATGTGTATATAGTGCTGATTAATAAGTGCTGATTCAAAGAAGTGAAACGTTCAAGGTTGATCAAGCTGATCTATGTATTGACTGAAGGACTTTATTAATGTAATTAAAGCACAGAAGGTGTTGTATTTATTGCGGAGAAACTCTTTCAATATTTGTTTATTAGCATAATGGGAAAAGTGGAACATATGGAAGGGACCAGGAAATCTCTCTCTTCATACCTGACACTAACATTCTGTTCCAATCTCCACTTCAAAATGTAGCAGGTAGCAAGTGTTGGTCCTAGCTTTTCCTTCCAATTCCTACACGCCTGAATAAAGAAATAATAGTTCCTGATAGTCCATACTATTAAAAATTTGATGAGGTATTTATATGATTCTATTTGCTAAAGTTAACTACTGAATTAAAATAAAATAATGTAAACTATACGTTATTGAATTATTGAAAATATATTGAAAATATTCAATTTTTCAGAATTTCTTTACAACTGTGGCAGCAGCATCATAGCCACAGACCAACACCAGCACTTCTCTGGGCTTACCTTTTCAGCTTCCACTGCAATTCTACTTACACTACACCATAATTACTCCAGCCTTCCTGATGTTCAAGTAACTGAGGGAGTAGAGTTTGGAATCACTCTGTCACATGCCAAACAGCAGGCAGTAGATCTCTGACAACATAAATTAGTCACTTACTGAAATAAAGAGTAATGATTAATCACATCAGAGAATACTTGGCAGGATTACCCATCCCTGTGACTACTATCCCTTACTGACAAACACTGCAATAATTCCAACACATGCTGTATCATCTCACATGACTGAAAACATAATCCTTAGGAACTCAAAAGACTGGAGATAATTCCTAAGGTTCATCTTGATTATACCAAGAGAGACAAAGACTGGCCAATGTACTTCTGTGAAAATAGAATTTTAACATTGTTCATGATTCATGTATATTTACTATTAAATAATACTATTTTTTATTTATAATATTTTAACATTATTTTTTTAACAAATTCATTTACAAAGCTGTAACTCTCAGTAATATTTTAATTTATTTTTTCCCCCTAGATAGAATATTGTTGCATTTTACGGTCACAAAATTCTGTAACTGAATTTCAGATTCCTCATTCATAAAATTTTACATCTTTTTATAGCTGTATGTTTTCAGAGTAAATTACAGTATACAATCATATCTACCTGTGAAGAAATGGCATGTGCTAATGCATTTCTGAAGGTCATGAAGATGAACCAATCTCATCTGTAAAAAATATTCCATTAGGAAAAGCACAACTGTGTAAGTATCTCCCCAGCATAAATATCTTTTGACCTCTGCACCTTGCAGAATAAAAATTCACAGAAAAATCACAGAATGTTAGGTTTTCTGTGATTTTTTTTTTTATTTTGCAAGGTGTAAAGGAAGTATACCTTTTATTATGTGCATTTTTTAAAGGCTGGTATTCCTATCAACACTGAAACTGCATCTCCAGAGCTGATGTAATATTTAGGAAAAAATAACTCATTTATAATGCTACCCAATCAGCAAATCAGCCACATTTTGCAGCAAACCCAGGCTTTGTATAGTGTATGTATGGGCAGAGTGTGTACACAATCATAACCCAAACACAATTCCAGTCTCTCCAGTTTTTCTTAGAAAACAGTGTCTTTTTGTCCTTGATATTAAGCTTTTTTTTTTTTTTTTTTATTTCAGTCTCTACTGAGTAAAGTTTCATAATTTCTATCATGTTTTGTTAGACTCTACCCATGGCATTCGCAGAATATTACCAGGAACTGGTAAATCTCCTGGGTATCCATTTCCAAAGTTAAGTGGTCAGGAGAAATAAAGAACTGCCTCTGAGTTGTGATATCCTTCATGTAAAATTGTTCAGAACAATTAAAAAAGGGTTCTTTTTCCTTGGTAATTTGTAACACAACAAAAAATAGATGCATGGGTGCTTTTGATTGTTCAGTCAGTGGATTATCAGTACAATATATGACTGTTATAATTTCTGTAAAAAAACAGATTTCACACTTATATTTCATATACAATGACAACCTTGTGACACAGTTATTCCTATTTATTACAGATCTGGAGAAACATCATATTTTTGCAGAACAGATAAGCAAAACAGAAGTCCAAATGTCTGTGTTACGGATCTTATAATTATTTTTTTTCTTTTCCTTTAAATACGCATTTTTCACAATTTTACCTTCTATTTGGTGACCTATAACCTCATTTTTTTTTCAAGAGCACTTCAATTTAAGAGCAGCAGTAACAGCAACAGGAACAGCAGAAGTAGCAGCAGCAGGGATTCTGCCTGTGTAGCTCTGGGAAGTATTTCAGTAATGAAAGGGATAATTGTGGCTTCCTACCTCTACTGTAATTGAAAATCTAGTATTGTGCCTTTTCCATTTAACTTTATTGCTCGAGTTCAAATCATTGTACAGGAGGGAAAGCAACACTAGATTAATGTCTCTAATGGTGCTTTCCTGTCCATTCACCAGTTTGAAACCTAGCATTAAAGTGAAAAGGTAGAGCCATTAGATATATTCAATTATGGAGGAAGGAAAGAACTACAATTATAAATGTCAGTAGGAAAAAAGTACTGCTTACCAAATATTTACTTACTAGTTCTGTTACCAGGTTATCTCCAATGAGCTAGAAAACAAGTAATGTGTTAACACAATGGTCCGTGTAATTTATGCTGAATTACAAAGGGAAACCTTTTCACGATAGTAATTGCAATAACACTGAGCAAAGTTGCTAAAGCTGCTCCATCCACTGACAAAACACAACCTTAAATCTCCAACGTGTTGAAGATGTGCATTTCCTATGGTCTTCACTGCCAATGAAGGCACTGCACATTGCTAGATATTAGACAGCATGACTTTCAAACTTGGACTTTCTTCTAGTGACTTGGTAGCTGAGTTTTTGTTACCTTCATAAGCATTCATTTTCATTAAGTAAAATTTAAAAAAATCTAAAAATAACCCACCTAGGATTTATTAAGAAAGGATTCTTTTCTCCTTCACCACATCAAGTCTCCCATTTTATTTTCTTCTTTTTTCTTTTTGAAAAGCCTCCTCTTTTAAGGTTTCAAGCAGAGTCACTGCCCCCACCCTGCATTTTCAGAAGCATTGATCTCTCAAGCACATGCTGACTTTCCATCTCTCTAATTATTTGTTGTCTCCTTCTTTGCCTTTCCTCCAGGATCTTAGCTTATCCCAGGTCTTCCCACCCTCCTAGCTGTTGCCTACCACGTTGAGTGAGTGCAGAGCTGGAGAAAGATGCAAATGAGTCTTGCACCAGCTGCCTCTTATCAGCTCAGCCAAAGGGAGGCTGCACGCCAGGAAAACAAGAAACAGGAGGCAGACAGGATAAAAGACTGGAAATAGGGGCAGAATACAAAATATGTGCAGCCAAGAATGAAAACAGAAATTACTACTACCCTACCTACCTTCATTTTTCTTATCCCATTTTCTCCTAGCAATGTGTATTCTTTTTTAAATTCCCATCCAATGGAAGGTGATAAGCCAAGAATTGATGCTGCTCTGGGAGACTGGATCCAAGTGATTCATTGCTTTTGCATCTTTTTGTTTGGTTTTGTCTTGTTTATTCTTTCCTTACAGTACCCATGGGTCAGGAAAAAAAAATAATCAGAATTTGCAATGCAGGGCAAAAAGAAACAGGCCACAGTTTAAGGGCAGTAGGTCAACAACCTGTGTCTTAAAGCAATGATACAGACAGCCTTCAATTCTCTGGCTGTCTCATCAGAGTTATAGTGTATAAATCCAAAATTATGTGGATGGAAACTGTTCTTAAATTCAAGCAAACTGAATTCAGGTTGAATTCAAACTTGAATGAAACTCAGTTCCTAACTCCTAACCTCTGTAATTCAGGAAAAAAAAAATAAAGATATCCTACAATCTTAGATTCTTCCTGCTGTTCACAGGAGCAATGATCCATAATATACAATCAGAATGCAAGCAGCCACACTTGGAGTGAACAATTTGCATTAAAAAAACCTATATTTTATGTTCTTTATCCAAGTCTCTTCAGTTCCCCTGTATGGAACTCCTAATGGTTCACAGTGTCTCTCACACGACTCCTAGCATTCAGCTGTTCATAAAAACAACTTATGGAAAACTCCAGACTTGAGCTGCACTCTGGTGTATTAGATAAAAATTATAAAAACCTGTGGGTACACCTACACCGAGGTCTGTTATGTTTATCTTATTTTCAGTTCTCTACATTGGTCTTTCTTGAATCTTCTATTGTGACTCATTCCTATGAGAGAATAGAAATAATAGAAAATAATTAGAAATCAATAGAAATCATTCCTTTTAAAACTTTTCCAATAATTCCTTCCATGTGCATTTTTGTTTAAAAATTGAACAGTAACTGTTTTTAAGGAACAGAATTATGAATTGATTCCATGAGGAACTAGCCATTTTCCTACCCTGGGTAACCTTTGCCTTTTAGATAGTTTATGGTATGCTTTCTGTCTTTTTTTTTTTTTTCCCTCATCTGCATGACTCATCAGTATTTTACAGATACAGAAAAAGATTTTACTGACAATAGAAAAGCACTCCCTGCCAGCTCAAGTGCAAAGACTTTAAAAGCTGTTAACGTTTTCTTCTTTATTACAACCATACATTTAATATAGCTTCCAAAGAGTCATTTGGATCCAGAACAAAAACAAGTTACAAGAAGCTAAATAGGTTCAAATAAATATTCATGCTTTGTATGCCTATCTAAATCAAACCTCCAAAGCCTTTCAAGTTTGCTCAACAGAGATTTCATTCCAGCTTGTAAGCTGTTTCCTAAATAGGGCTTTAAGATTGCTTCAGATCATTTCGGTCATTCAAGACATTCTATGCATTTTAATAAAATAAAAATAATAGAGTATCTGAGAGTGACACACACAGAAGCCTCTTTATGCATTCAATCATTCTTATTCCAGTCATTCTCACAGTATCTCAGATCTGTCAAAGTATATATATTTTTAACACAGCTTATCAACTTACATATTTCAATTTGATTTCTCATCTTATATCCACGTACTATTCCAGTCTTACATAAACTGATTCAGAGTAGTAGCTGTCTTTATAGAACATGTCATTTTCTGATTTTTTTACTAAGCTAAAAAGTTACTTTTTCATCTGTGTTGAGTGCCAGTTACCTTTATTCCAGCTGTTTAGGATTCTGGCTAGTGGGGGCTGCTCACCCTGCTTCTCCTCAGTTATCTCTCTGCTGACAGAGACTCCCACTGAAAGCAACTGAAGTACTTTTTTCATTGTAATAAATGTTTTTTTACCCCGAGGTGAATAATAGTAACACACCTCCTCAGTCTCTTTAATGAGCCTATGAAGAGAATCCACTGCACTGATTCTGCAAGGGAGCAAGGAATTCTGTAGCAAAAGTTAAACATTTTCTACAGCTGAAATTTTATTTATCTTAAAGGCTCAGTGGGGAACCTTCCAGTACCTCACAAGACATTACCAGGAAAATGGAACTGGGCTTCTCACAGTGGATCATGACAGAAGGAAAAGAGTATAAAAAAAGAAATAAGAGGGGTTCTGAATAGGTGTGTAAAAAGAAATGTGTCATGAGGAGACTCACTATAAGAACAGATAGAAAGATAGCTCCTAATTTCTTATCAGAATAATCAGTGATAGTGCAGTAACAGAAGACTCATATAAAAACTGTGAAAATACTGCCTATCTTGATGGAGGTAGGAGACCTTCAAGTTTTACCCTGCTTCTCTTTCCAGTTATAAAAGTATTTTAGCTCAGTTTTATTTCCTGTCATTATCATCACTACATTAGCAGTAGTAACAAAACACTTTGGCACAAATAAAATAAGTGTACATAAGAAAATTAGCAGTATCATGAACTTTTTATTAGCAGCAACAGTACCTAGAGGTAAGAGGAAGAAAATATTTCAAAACTTTTTTTAGGTAAAGAAATTAAAAGGCAGGGTGGATTCAGTATATATTAAAAAAATGCATATTAGTGAAGTGCATTATTTTAGTGTTTTAAAAGAAAACATTTTTATTTTAAGTTTTGATGTTTAAGCAAATGGATGCCCTTTCCTGATCTTTCTATTTGCAGGAACAGATTAAAATAATCAATTAGAAAAAACTGTTGGGGGTACTAAGGTCAGTCTAACAGGCTCTTCTCATGACCTGCCACAAACCCCCAGCACACGTATACAGCCCATGGACAAACACAGACATAAAGGCATTCTGCTCACCTCCTCTTATCAGTGCTGTTGGCACATAATAACTGCTTGCCTGTTCACCTCTGCAGCAGCAATTCATGTGTATCTGAGAACGTAATGTAGCTGTCAAAATGACAACAATCTTGTGCTTGCCACTTCAGCATCTGAACAAAAGGGTAGTGGAAAATGTGTGAAATATGTTAAAAAAAGCTCTTTGGACGTTAAATTCCCTCTGGACTTTAAAGAATAGCAGGGGTTGAATAAAGAAAAAAGACTGATATGAGGCTTTTGAATAAGTATCAGTAACATCAGACATGATCTGTTGACATTAATTTGATAATGCAGCCTACATGACAGCCAAATAATTTTCATTTTGAACTACAATTAAACGAAGCAGTTGCTGCAAAATAACAGTGCATACTGAAAATAGTTTTCTTATCAGAGATGCTGTTCTAAATCCTAACCAGGCAGAAATTAAGATGGAAAATTCAGTGGAAATCTGCCACTAATGCCAATATTGCTTGCCTTCCATCTTAATTTCAGCATCCCCCTACTGTAAGTAATGGACTTTTTTTTTTTTTTTAGTTTTTAATTTTTTTTAATGTTTTTACAGAAAGATGTATAGATTTTTCTCCGTATCTCTCCCAGCATTACTTTAATTCTGAGAGTTGGGATGTATTCCCAGGACAACTCTACATTGCTTAAACAAATGTCAACTGCAGAACTGCTACCTTGGAGGAATCTGGGACGGCAGTTTTCTTATTGACCCAACACCAGTACCTGATGATAGCTTGGTAGAAAGAAGTCTTGATCCACCTCTTGTGGGTCTTCTGTCAACTGGGACCTGGAATGGCAGGAAACATCACAACCTTATTAGCTAAGATGATGACAAACCCTCTTTTGGGCCAACACAATACGAGCTAACATTAGCTTTTGGCAAGTAAGAGTTTGCCAGCTCCTAAGCCTGGGTAGGACACTGGTAACTGGAAGGAAATGCACTTAGAATATTTTGTTGCAGCATCTTTTTGACATTTCTCATATGAAAACAGGTATATGCAGCTTACATATAACTCATTCATTCATTAATCACTTTCTGTCCTACAATAATGGAAATTCTGTTCTTAATTACATTCATTTTCCTTCTTTCAAAATCACTGTACTTAAGTAGTTAGGGAAGTGCTCTCAAGTCCTAGGTCAAATGTTTTGCTCATGTAATTTCTCTGATATGGTTCAAAACCTCCTTATTGCAGGAGGAATGCTATCCAAGTAATTAAATAAAGCAGTTATGAGAGGATAGTAAAATGAAATCTGCTACAATTTCTCCAATACTGCAGCACTGTGTTACCTCCATCTATTGCCATAATAGTGAGAAATACAGTGATTTTTATGCATCTGTTTCTGTGGTCAAACTGAGCCATAACACACAAGATCTGCTAGTAAAGAATTCCTTCTTGAGAGAAGATGAAGCTCTTCCATTTTGATTATGTAGCACTAAAATGGAATGAAAGGGAAAGAAAACAGTTGCACAGGATGAAGTGAAAAACACTGAAGGTGCTGACACAATATGTTCCTGTAGTTTGCCTTTTTTATTTCTAGCCCCTCATTCTCTCCTTGGATGTCAAGCAAAACCAGATGACATCAGCATCTTTCTGCAGACATTGCCATATGCATTATGACTACTTTCACTTTATCCAGATTAAGGGTTTTTGGGGTTTTTTTTGTCATGCTGCCTATAGAGAACAAAGCTATCCAAATTATTTCCTTATTTTCTCTTAATATATTATATATTATAATATAATATATTAAGAGAAAATAAGGAAAGATATATTAAGATAAATTATTATATTAAAATTTAATAATTTTGCTGTAAAGAACACTTTACTTTGTGAATCCATGGAAATGTAAGCCACTCTGAATGTTGTTTGGAAAGCTTGCAGCCTATAAAGGGTACCACCATAAAAATGCTGATAATAACAGCAATAACATCAAGATCTAAAGTTAGATCCTGAAACTTGTTACTAGAAGACCCAGCATTGCTGGTTCTTCTTTGGTGAGTTTTGTCAATGAAAAATAATACATTTGCTACATGAAAAAATGAAGACTTTTCTTACCTTAAATCTTCAGGGTATGGTTTTATACACTGTATAATACTCTGATGAATTTGAAATTAAGTATTCTGCCTTACTGCTCCAAATTAAATCAGTGTTTGGCATAAGCACACTAGTGGGTAAAGGGGAATCCAGAAACTCTTCTCAGCTCATGAATTGAGGTTTGCCCTTTTCCTCCACTGCACTCAGATGCAGAACTGGGATGAGAGGCACATGCATCATTTAAACCAGAAGTGTGGTACCTAAGCCTGGTTTCTGCACTCAGAATTACCTGAACAAAGTCAGACAACTCAATTCAACTTGCTAGTAATCTGAATTCATTATGTCTCTTTTTGTATCCTTTAATTATTTTCAGACTTTCTGTGCATATGTTTTCTATATTATAAGCATTCCCCTAAACACATCCACTTAACTCTTTCATCTTCAGGCACAATTCATCTTCCTGGTTCCTCCCAGGCACAAAATAATCCTTTCTCTCACATTACTGCAGAAATAGAGGACAGCTACCTTGCACTTACCTGCACAGTACTTTTTATTTGGGTGAATTGAGATGACTCTGGTCTCTAGGGTTGTCAAACTAGAACATTTCATAAGCAATACATTCAATCAGAGACTTTGTTTTTAATAAATTCCACCTTCTGAAGAATTTTTTCAGGCTTTGATCTACTCGCTGTTAACTCACCAGGACTTAGAAAATTCCACTCATTACACAGAACTTCAATGGACTCTGGTGGTTTGATAGTCTACTTCTAAATTTCTTCTTATCCCAAAAAAGTCTGTCTTATTAAAGTGTATCCAAAAGATATCACAAAAATCCAAGTTGATATTTTGAGTGCTGAATTGATTAAAATGTACTTTTTTTCCCCCCTCAAAAAAAGCTGCAGATGTTTCCTAGATGTGTCCTAGAATTTCACAAAATCAGTTCAATGTAGAAAAAAAATGAATGTCAGAATGACATTTTCAATTGATCACTATACAACAATTCAGTAATAGGTAGGCATTCAGTTCTCCTCAGAATGTTCCTGCATGTTCATGACACATACATAGGACATGGAAAGCCTGTATATGTCAGTATATATATATTCATATATATTTTATGTCAGTAAATATATATTCAGAAAATACATGAGTCATGAGACGTTAGGAAACAGTAAAATTAAATTCACATTATTAACCACAGATGAGGGCTCAATTTTCAAAATACTAATATAATTGTTTAGAGTTGATGTTAAGTAATTATTACCATTTTCATGAGTAGCTTATGGAATGTGGACTCCTTCCCTGAGCCAGCTATCTAGTAAGTGGTCTTATTCTGTTCATCTAGTCCTCTGAAAAATTGCAGTGGAAACCTGGCTTAAGGTAAAACACCTTCAAAAGCATTTTGAATTTGTCATCCTTTAATAACTAATCTAACCAAACTAAGCCAAAAACTTCAGAAAAAGGGAAATTAACAAGTCCCCACACAGAAGCTGGTGATTAAGTGATATCACCACTAAGTGATAATGTGCTTCTGTCCTGTAAGAATTCTTTAGAGAGGAATAATGAACTGCAAAAAAATACTAAATTATTGCAAGGGATTCCTGTAAGAATTATCTTAATGAAGCTGTTAGCTAATTATATCTCCACTCATGCAGCTTGACTCTTTCCATGTGCATGGAACAAACTTCATTCTTGTGCAGGAGACCTTTTCAGTCCTTACTCACACTAATGTATCTATAAACTGGTACTTCACTCAGTGTTTGTTAGAATTGAATGCACACACACACAGATATTACTTCACCTGCTAGTTCAAGGCTTTGATTTCCCCAGTGATGGGGGTAGTAGAAAAACATTCTGTCCCATTTGCATAATATATTGTCTAGATGGACAAAAGAACTCCAATTTCTTTTGAAAATATGAAAAAGTATTTTGTAAATATTTAAAGGCAGGCTTCCAGATTTGAATGTTCAATAATCACTGGACAGCAGCCTGAGGTAATCAAGGTTCATATTTTAATCCACTGGAGATGCAGCTGCAGCAACAAAAATGTCACAAAACTATTACTCCAGAAATCTTAAAAAAACCCCAAACCCTTCTAGATAGTTGTTGGTGGCTGCATTTTATCAGTGAGGGAGATCTGTGTGCTGGAAAACCTCAACAGGATTTAATTAGTGTGACTTCCAATGTTGTCAGAAAAGTGCATCTAGTTTCTGGTGGAGAGTTTTGAGGATTGTGTTACGTACTGGTGGAAGGATCTGTGGGTTTCCTGAGCAATGTGTGACTCTGTCACCAGCTCCATCATTAACCTGATTGCAGCTCTTTTCTGCTGAAGGCTTTTGATAGTCTTGAGCTCAGTGATTTTTACAAACACAGGAGGAGAATTGATCAAATCATCTTCAGAAGCAGTGTGCTGTCATTTTTTTTTTTAATTCTCTGAGCAATTCTTTTCTCTGTGTGTTAAATCACGTGGAAGGGAAAAAGGCACATTCTGTAATCTCAGAAACAATATTTGGATTAAACACCTCTTTTTTTTTTTTTTTTTTAGTCACTGTCAGCACTTTAAAATGTTCTGAAGAACCATAAACTTAGAAGTTATTCAATTTCTGTGCTGCAGACTTCCAAGCACTATACAAAAAAAACCCCATATAGACAAATAAATATTAATGGTGTATGAATAATAACTACATGGAAGCTGGTGAAAAATATACATTAAAATACTTGGACCGGAAGTAAATGTGCTATATACAAATACTTTTGTTAGAAGATCAGGTCTTTTATTCATTTACTTTAAAAGTTTAGATTATAATATCAGTAACTAAAATCACAATTTATGTTTCTATTGTAAATACTTCACAGACAGTCCCAAAGCTCACTGCAATCAGTAGAGATTAGCTGATGTTGCTAATAGATGATTTTAATACTTCAGATTTATGCATAATACTAAGTCCAGGATTAATAGAATAATTTTGTTCTGATGATAGTCTAATATTTCACATGGTCTTCAAAAAAAAAAATATTTTAAAATGTAGGTAGTGCTGTTGTATTCTATTCTACTCCCTTTTCAATTCAGATATAAAATGATATATGCCAGCAAATTCTCCAGACAAAATATAAAGTGAGAGTCTGCTCTAGGCTTTTGGTTGGTGGCATATTTATTTCTTGATAAGAAATATGCTTGTAATTCTTGTAATTTATATTATATACAATAATTTACAGTATTTTAGGAAAAAGAAAATGACCTTTGTCTTCTAACTTTCCATTTATAGGCACACTGAATTCATAAAAAAAAGTAAATAAAAAGGTAATTTTAAAACAAGCTACCAAGAAGGCTTTTGTTATTGCAACTAGATAATCCTATGCCTACATATCCTGTGCCTGCCTTTATTTTTTTAATGCTCATTTCTGATTAAAGCCATCATTTATCTTTCTTTTTAGAAAAAAAAGTGGGTAATCACTCTAATTTTAGAGCATCTTTGATATCAAGATGTTGTTTTGAAGGTGAGCAGCAGGGCTTTTTATACATGTGTTGATTAGGGGGGACCCATTTCACAGGTCATTTCTAAACTAATCCACTGATTGAAGTTCATTCTTAAGAGAAAACTGCCTAACAACAATCTCTACTAGTTACAAATCTAAGGTATATATTACTTAGTAGTACTGCCTAACAGCCCAGAAGACAAAAACTTATTTCTTAACTAGCCAAGGCGTAGTACAAAAGCATTCAGTACACTGATAGCAAATCCTCAATGAGAGAAGGAAACAAGAAGGAAAACTCCAGAGTGTTATAGCCCTTCAGCAACTGCCAGAGACTTATAGGCCACTGTGTTTACATTACATGTATCATTTGTATTCTTTTTAA
>JANHGL010008130.1:51237-68925 GCA_024611195.1 Ceyx melanurus | reverse complement strand
TGGATCTGTTCCTGGGTGACTTGGTCTAGGTGATCCTGCTCAGGCAGGGGGGTTGGACTAGATGGTCTTCTAGGTCCTTTCCAACCCCTAACATTCAGTGATTCTGTGATCTCAGCATACTATATCTGAAGGGTGGGAACCTCCTTTATGATTCTGACAATATTTTGCAGTTGGAGTTTTGGTCAAAGCACCTGAGCCTTGCCTACCATGCTGATTAGGCTCAATTACAGTCATTGCTGTAGCTGCACCAGATTCATACAAGAATGAACAGCACATACAAACAAGACACAGCTTTTCCTGTTCAACTTGTGAGGAATGATCAATAACTGAGGACTGAAACATAGGCAGCCCTTCATATCTTCTTTATTGTGAGTAAAATAAAGTTTGTCTTGTGGTAGAGGTTTGAAAGATGGACTAGCCAAGGTTTGGAAAGAGATGCTAAATGTTATACATTCAAAACTGTAAATTTCTATTTAAATATATTTTGATTCTAATTTGAGGGGGGAAAAATTAGCACATTTCCTTATTCAATTGTCTCCTTACAGTCATTGTTATCTGTAATAAGTTTACCTGATCAGATTTTAGCATTTGCAGTGGGTTATGGGAACGAGAATAAGAAGCAGGTCACTGGTGATGAAGCAATTTGCAGCATTCAGGTTCAGCACTGTGCCAAGTACAATCCTCATGTTTAAACTGGAGTTCAGCACCTCCCTTTGAGTGTGTTTTTACTTATGTTTGCAAGTAAGTTCAGGAATTGTTCTGCTGTGCTGTCAAACCAATGACATCTAGGAACTTATTGAGCTTCTGATAAAAAGGAATTGAAGGTCACTTCTTCAGATCAGTGGGTTTATCTCTAATCTAGTACAGTAAACTAAATTGACTGTGTATTTTGCAACAACAGCAAAAGTTTCAGAAGAGCTGGAGTGCAGTGTCTCATCTATTGCTACAATAATATACATTTGAGGGAACCACAAGGAAAGGCTACAAGATATAATGATGTCTTAAGATAAATGTTTTTCAGGAGAACAAGGGTTTGCTTTGCATTGTCTGCAATGTTATGACAAACTTGTCCCAAGTCAGGTGCTGTTTATGGCCATGTTGCTGTTAAGATCTCCATCTCTCTGTTAGTCTAATTAAGGAAGATACTGAAGGCTCTGTTTTTATCATACTGTCTTATTCTGCAAAAAATATATCCAGAGGCATGAGCAAGCAAAGTGTCAGCTAAAGCCTATTGGTAAAACATGAAAAGGTTCATGTTGTCATAAAGAGAAATATTTAAAATGTTGGTCCAGATTTTATCAAGACGCATTCTTTTCTTGCAAGAAGGGTAAAAACAGTAGGAGCACCAGCTCCCAGTTCCTGCACTGCCCCATCCCCATACCTGGCTTAGCAGGTGCCTCTGCTTTGTCAGCACCAGTGAACTGCAGGTAAGGATTTCTGCCTTCTGCTGTAACCCTTTGCCTCTGCCCAGCCTGTGCAGGGCATAGCACTGGCTACCTTATTGCCTGCTGAGCCTTCCCCTCCATTGCTGCTCATCTCCATTTGGCAGCTAGGGCCAAGTTATGTCCTGTTTGTACTTTTCAGATGATGCAGAAGGGAAAGAACTGACGCTGCGGATTTATGCTTAGTTTGGTCAAGATCATTGCAAAGCCTGGCATTTCTGTTCATTAACAGCACTGATGACAGATCTTTACTTCACAGAGGAGTGCTGCTACCCTAGAGGCTGATCCAAAACATTTCTTATTCATTCCCAAAGTCAATTAAAAAATAAACATCATGGCTCCTTATCAGCATTCACACACACACAAATAAAATCACTTAGAACGTGGTGCAGTTAGCTGCTGACTTCACTTTATATGCTTAAAAGGGTGAGTAAATCAAAGGAGCATATTTCCAGCCTCTAGTTGAGTATAACATGTATGATAAGCTTATGTTTCAGTTTTAGATAGGATTTGGTGGTTATAGCATTCATATTTCTGTAGCCTCACTGATCAGCAAGGAAACGCTGGCAAATTTCTGAAACAAGGCTGCTCCTCTGGATTCCTCTTTTGTCAAACCTTGTCAGGACAGTAAGGAAAGGGAGTTTGGGCAGTAAAATAAGGCAAAATTGACTCAGTTATCCTTTAAGTCTTTTTATTCACTTTTAGTTGTGACAAAACACTGTTATGAAGCTCCAGGAATATTTATCCTCCTCAGTTACTTTTCCCAGTTTGGGTGTTTTAGTGTGTTGCCCTAGAGGCAAAGACAGTTAGACATTATGGTAGCACTCATGAAAGCATCCATAGTGTAAAGACTAATTTTCTAAGCCAGTTCATGCAAGCTAGTAGACTTGATGTAAGAGTGATCATTTATGGGTGTATCATAGATGCATAGTGGTAGATGAGAAATGGATGGGTGGGTTTGACCCTGCTCCAGTCACATTTAATACCCACATGGTCTAAATCAAGAACTTGAGAACTTGCCTGGACCTTGGTATATCTCTAGATTAGAGCAAATGAACTTAAGCACTGGTGCTTATACTGCAGTGTTTAATTTGTGACAGCTTTGCCATCACTGGAAATTGCTGACAGGAGGAAGGAAACAGCAAAGCACAAGGAAATCCCATTTATTTCCACCTGAATTGGTTGGCTGCTCAGAAATGCAAGGCAACTGGTGTGGATGGTGTAAGATAATAATCCCTTTTGCTTCATGGGGTATTTGGGCCTGTTGGTAAGCTCTGGAAGTTCTGCAAGTACTTGATAAAGCTTCAATTAAGTTTTCATCTTGCAGCCAAGCACTAAATTACCTGTCTTTCCAGGTCACTAGCTAGTTGCTGATTAAGCCCTGCTCTCAATTTTGAAAGGACTGCTGTCATTGAAACAACTGCTGTATCTCCTGGTAACTGACAGAACCTTCTCCCATCCCTATGTTCTGATCATCTCCAAGCAGGGAAACCACAGGAGCAGGTGGAGTGAGAGCAGGAAACATGTCTCTGTGATACTCTGCTGGAAGATGAGGATGCATCCTCCCCTCTAATTCCTTTCCGGACTTGTCTACACATGGTGAGGCACAAAGAATCTCTTTGATATATAAAGCTTGTGCTTGCTGCATTAGTATCACAGCATGCATCAAATTTTACACAGGCATAGATTCAAAAAAATCATTTTGCTAAATGAGAGGGCTGCATCCAGCTGTATCCTATCCAGGAGAGCTGCAGCTGCACTGGGAAGGCAGGACTTGCAAGATCACAAAGCAGGATTTGTGCAGGAGAACAGATAGTGAAGAAAGGAACCAGCACCACTGGGAAGCAACCCATACACAGAGGGCTATTCAGAGCCAATAGAATAAAACTGAGGACTATGCAGAAAATATTGTTTCTTTCCTTTAATCCTGCTCATTTTTCAGGAATCCTGTGCACTGCTTGGGACAATACCCATTTAATATATAGCAATGTAATTACAGAATGTCTCCTTACCTCCCAAAACCAAGGTTCTGGTGTAAAGCCTGAGATTATCAAGTCAGTAGAGCAGATTATGCAAACCTATGAGTGATTACAAAGTGAGGCAGGAGGTGCTAAATCAGAGAATTTCTTCATCTACTGCATTGTGTTTGGCAATGGGATGCTCTTCATAGAGAACAATTAATCTTCCTTAGTACCACATTAACCAGATGCATCCTATATTTGCATACTTGAGAAAATAAGGGCTTTTTTATCCCTTTGAGTTGATTATTTCTCTGAAGGCTTAGGTCTGTTTCAGCATCAGAACTTTAAGGTTACTAATATGTGGAAAAAATCCAGTGCTTGTAGAAATCTTTTTGTGCTGTTGGTGGTTTTTTTCCTTGGTGAGCCCTGCAGGTTGTCAGTATAATGGGTTTAAAATGAGACCAAGCCCCCGATGATCCCAGTGGCTTCAAGCAGCAGTTTCTTGGTGTTATCAGAAGTGTGAGAATCAAGATGGGGAAAGAGCAAACAACAGTGGACAGCTCATATGAACTGTCTTATATTTGCCTCTGCTGGCAGGACTCTTTTTTTCTGGAGTCCACTCTGAGTTCAGGAGAAAGTGGATTTCTTTGTCCTCATTATGCTCCTCCAAGATTTCTGCATGCAGTTCTGAAGAATCCTGGGACTTTTTCTTCCTGCTGCTTTGCACTGAGCTGAAAATGGTCTCCCTTCTGCCACTACACACCCTTGGTTGAGAAACACTGGGGGATCTCATCCCTTCTGAAAGCTCAGCATCAAGGTGAAATGTGGCCCCTTCCACCCCACCAGCCTTGCATGAACCAGAAAAAGGAGAAGACAGGAGTTAATACTTAGGATTTCCAAATAAGCATTTCCATGCAGGGAGTTATTTTAGGAAGAGCTGTTCTCCCTCAGCAGAAGAGCTCCCACGATGAGCGTTTATGAAAAGAAATGATCATCTGAAGTCTGTGGGGCTACTTTTCCAAGTCTTCAGCTGTGAACGTTTAGGCCGTGCTGCCTATTGATTTTTGTCTAGTAGCTGTTAGACCTGTGGTCAGTCTTGCATTAAGCACATTCTGGTTGATTTTTCTTGCCATTATGTTTCCTATGTTGCTTTATTATTTGAACGTCAAAATTGAATGTAGTGCTGTGAACAGAATAAGGTCTTCTGCTGCAAGGAACTTGTAGTCTAATTCAGGCACAGTGACGCACAGGCATACATAATATACAGGATAAGGATGCAAATTCAAAGTAATAGAGGTGTCTGGGGAAAAATCAGTGCTGCAGGCTAATTTATTTCTCTTAGAAGAGCTACTAGGCTGCAGAGCATAGGGGAAATATTGAACAATACAAAAGATGTCTCTTTTCTTCTTTCTTCTCTTTTTTTCAAGATGTTAGTTCCTAATGTGGCATCAAATAGAGGGAAGACACTCAAAGAAAACAGAGAGTAAAATATCCTCTATATGTTCCAGTTTTCTGAACTGGAGCCCAGAAAAGAGATTTGGAGAGTTTTTCTCTTGAGATCTCATCTTGAAGATCTTAATTTCAGAAGAAAAAAGTAAAAATGTATTCAACCTGGATTACAAACTAGTATCAGTGTAATTAGAGCTCTGTTGGCAACATAGTGTGAGATTTTCAGAAAATATTCCATAAGGTTGTAGTAGTTATCTTTTTTAAAATGTGGTTAACATAACTTACCAGAAACCCCATAAAGTATGGTGTTTATTCACCTTTTCTCATATGCACATGCCACTTCACATGTATCATGCTGTCAGTGAAGTTCTGCCATAGTTCTTCTGGAGTAATAATTTTTATGATACTCTGGTCAACAAATACCAAATGCTGACTTTAAAGCATTAGTTTTCTTTTTTACTTCCAGTACAAGTGGCAGAATCACACCATTTGCCTGTTGGTTGGTTTTTTTCCCCTCTTCTTAATGCATGGGTAAATATTTTAGCACTGTGAAAAGTAGAGATTGAAGAACAAGGGGATAAATGTTTATAAATACATTTAAAACCAGCAGAATTTTCTTTGATTTAGCCAGCATTTTAGAAAAAGCAGAGCTTCCAGGTCTCTATTGTTGGAGATAAAGTAACTGGTTTGATTCTCAAAAGAGCCAAGCACTTAAGAGTTGTCCACAGACATCTGCAAGAGAGAAGTTAGGTCTGTGCCAATGGCATTTCAAAGACCTAGTCTTGCAGTCTGAAAAAACTGCTGTTGTCAAACGGGCTGAAAAAACTATGCCCTAAAGTTAATGTTTTTTTTTAAGTGAGACCAAGACTGCAAACAACAACCACAGACCCTTTAGCAGCCAAACAAATGCCCATCTTGTTCTTTGCATTGTGTAAGAGCAACATGCTGCAATTTTGCAAAGAGAACATTTTCATTATTTAATTAGTCTAAAAAGCTAAGGGATTCAAAGAAATAAAATGAATCTATGAAAAAAAAAAAAGAAAAAAGAAAAAAAGAGTAACAGCAGGCCCAGTGCCTAAGGGCTTTACATCTGAATGTAAAGATGACTGGTTTTGTTACCAGCTGTGTACTCTGGCAAATAATGGGCTTGAGCTTGCAATTCCCTATTCATGTAACTGTTTGCTCTGCTTTTGTATCAGTCAAGATTACTCATGTGTCTATGAGTTTGCAAGACCAAGCTTATTTGAAAGCTGATTGTGATGGGAGATAGCATCCAGAACCTTGCTGTTTGTCACCATGAAGTGATGAGTTCTGGGTTTCTGCTTTTTGTTGTGGTGTCTCTTTTGCTGTGAGCCTTGGTCTGCCCTACTTGTCATGTGAAGGTAGAACTCCTGTGGGGATTTAATGTGCTCGAACTGGTTAGCCAGGGTGTTATCAGTCTTGTAGGTTTTAAGGTGAGAGTCTGTTTCTGTGTCAGAAAAATGTGATTTATGAATACATATGAAAAGTCCTTCAGGCTAGAGAGTCATAGGGATCTTAGAGGAAACGGATCATTGTCTTCAATGCAAAAAGTGTGGCCATTGTGAGGCTAGTAAGTTTGAGCACCTACCTAAAAGTGCAGTATCAGTTCTTCTCCCAGACCAGGAATCCTTCTGGAACTATTTTTTAATTTGCTTTGCAACTTTGGTGTCAATTCCAGGGATTGGTATGGCAGATCCATGTTTGAGCTGTTTGTTTATAGTAATGATGTTTGGATGTGCTGAGGTTACTCACCTAAGCAAGCTGTGAATTAAGAAGGAAAAAAAATATAAAGGCAATTTGTTTTCAATGTTAGGTTGTTCCTGCTGTGCAAAGTTGCAGGCCTGGGCAAGTGGGAAAATCCCTGCTGCTTTTTGTACCAAATATTTCTCATGTACTTTGTCCTTGCTCCCTCATACTCAGGTAGCTGACCTGCTGCTCCAGACAGACCCCCAAGAACTGGAGACAGCATAGGAGGGCACACTTCATCCCTCTGAGGCAAATGCTCTTTTAGGATTACTTTCTGAAAGTCTTGTCCCCATGTTAGCACCAAAATTATTTTCATGTAGTGGTTGTGAGCATCCAAGTGTGGCAGCTGCTGTCAGCAGTGGACTGTGAGGTAGGTAGTTGTGGGTCCCACTGGAGGAGGCTGCCACAGTGTTGTTGCCAGCTACCCCCAGACAGAAGGGCAGCATTCTCAATGTGGGTCTGGGCTCAGCAGCTGCTGTGCCTATTGACTGTGACCATAGGTTGTAGGTAGTTTCCACCTTCCCGTGTATTTTGATTTCCCTGTGAATTTATTTGCTCTACTGCTCCAAAATGCCTCTTTAACCTCTGTGGTCTTACAGCTATTTACTTTACGTGGCTGTTGTACTCAGAAGAAAACTCCAACCATTAAACTGGAGGAAGAAAGGGATGAATAAAAATTGCAAGCATGCTACAAATAAGCACTAAGAATACTTCTGCTATTGTTAATATTGAATAAAATACCTATTGCAGAAGTTCACAGGGCTGGAAAGGCATCTAGATAGTAATCATGAAGGTGCTTAAAATTATGTTACTGAGTAACTTGGAAGCAAGTGCTGGAAGAGAGAAGTTTTTCTTAACCCAGTAGAAATTCTTAGTTTTTGATACTGCTACTCTTTTCTTTACTCACTTTTTTTCCCTCTTATTTTTAAAAATTGTATTGACATTTCAGGAACATAAGCAAACACTTTCTCTGCTTTATGAAGACCAGATTTCTTCCTGTTTCTTCATGCAGGCGTAACTGTTGGAAACATCCCATCTCAGAAACTCCCATTTTCTTACTAAAGTATTTATCATCCTAATTGATTGTTTGATTTTTTGGAGGGAAGAGAAGTGAATGTAGCTAAATGCTGGATTGTTAGTCCATCACAACAGTAATCATATTGCTGTTAAACTGTATCTGTGGCATTCCTGTCTGGCAAGTGCATCATCTAACCTCATTCATTCTTTTTCCCCATTCACTTTCAGTTTTGCTCCCTCAACTCCCCTACCAAGAAGTTATCCATGAAATTTCAGTTTCATATAAGGCATGTAAGGTTCATAATAAATTGATCACACTTCAGTTCATTAATGAAGGTCTTTGACAACAGAGCTGAGTATTGCTTACCCTGCAAGAACATTTTCTGCACTGTTCATTAATTTACACAAAAGAATTTGTTCTCCTACAAGCTGTCCTAAGGAAATATTTCAGAAATATTTAGAACCTCTTAAATTATTCATTGCTAATACCTGACCAAAACATTTATAGGATTTTTGCACAATCCTGAAAAACGTGTAATTATAGTAGTCATGTTTTCAGCTAAATGGGCCATGTACTGCAGAGTGTCTGCATATCATCCAAGAAGAACAAGAATTTATTCCCTCAGGTAGCTTGTAAATAAATATAAGATTATATATAACATTGCAGAAGGCAAGCAAAATCCAATTTTAATCAGTGAGAAGTAAATAAACAGGGAAGACCATTAGCTAGCTGGAAATGTATTTGTATAATTTTATGTTAATATGATGTAATGAATGGCTTGGGAGGGAAGCTGTGCAAAAGCAGGCACTTTCAGACCACAGAATTAAAATTTCTGATGGAAAAGATTAATGCAAAGTATCGGAGTTAATCCAACATTTGAGAGGAAAATTCAGGTCAAACCTGGGATTAGTACTTTGGTGTTCTCTGCTGATAACCTTGATGTTTCCCTACTTGCCCCTCTCTCTCTTGCATAGCTAATTAAGGCCTGTATTTTTTTATATTAAGAAGGAAAAAAAAAAAACAACTGTGTCCCTACAGCTGCTACCTATTCTGTTAGCACTAACAGAGCAGTGCTAGCCTGGTGCCCTGAAACTTTGGTGGAAAAAGCTTCAGATGAGTATCAGAGATGACAATGAACAGCTGTTTCTCTGGGTCAGACTCACATGTGCATCTGTGAGTAACTCAGCTTTTTGTTGCTTGATGTCTGAATGGCAACAGCGAAGGAAGAAGGCAGATTATTGATAAAATCCCTGGTATTTTTTTTTCCAGATGTTTTTACCTCTAAAGTTTCTGCTAAAGCATTTAAGTTACTTTCTATAACATTATAGTAACACTGTTTTGCTAATGTTAATGAGAGCTTAATAATAATTCTGTTGAGCGGCTTTTGCAAATCTTTGTAGCAAATATTTGTTTTGAAGCAGATGCTTTTTGGCAGGGTGGTATACACTTGCTGTTTTGTTGCAAAACTACCCATATTTTGCGGATACATAAAACTGTATAAAATCAGAATTAATTCATAGGCAAATAAAAAGTGATAACTTGGTGTGTTGAGACAGAAAACAGAGACACAGAACAAACATTTCAAATTTTATTTGCACAAAATATATTACATGTAGTTTCAGACTGGTTCAATTGAGTTGCAAATTTAAGTCAAATTCAACATTTAGAGCCTCATGAATGAAATGGAAAATATTTGAGTTTCTGGAAGTGTCTTGTTTCAACAATAGAGAGGCCCATTGGTATTGCCTCACTCATTTCAGCATCTGAGAGATGCTGTTGCTCAAGTGAAGCAAAGACAGCTTTGAAACCCTCCCCTCCTCCTTGAATTCCCAAACTAATAGGTTACATTGGAGGGAAAATTGTATATTCAGAGAAAAATGTGTATCTCTCTCTCTTCTGACAGCTACCATGTAGAATTCCAGCTTCTCAATAATCTGGCACTTCAGAGGTAAGGGCTACAGACTAGAATTCCACCATACTGAAAGCTCTGGGTCTGTGCAGCCACAGCAGCAAATGGACAAAAGTCAACCCACCAGCCCTGCCTGAAAGCTGCCTTTTCTAGATGTAGTCTAGATGCTGTCTGCTGCTTTTCTAGGTGTTTCTAACCAGCAGTCTTCCAGTGAGGAGCTCTAGTAGAAAGAGGTTACTTTTTAGCAACTAGGAGATAAACATTTTTAAAGTCATAAAATAAACAGAAAAAGGGGAAGCTGGCTTAAAAATACCTATTTAGGGGAATGAGAAGGAGAGCACAATACTGCCAAGGTAGCTTGACTGTTTTACAGCGCAGGCAGAGGATTTAATTTGCCCTTTAATTTTTTTTAATTTTCACAAACTGTGAAAAGTTACTAAGCAAGAAAGACTTTGATACATATTTAGATGATAAGAACAAGATGAGCAGTGGCCATCAGATTATGTCAAGAGGAAATTGAATGAAAGCCATCCTGTATTTTGCTTTGACAGAGTAACATGTTTTTTAGATATAGGTGAGATAGTTATTGATACATATCTTGGCCTTGGTAATGATTTTTTACAAAGTCTTTCATGACATTCTCATTTGCAAACTACTGAAGTAGATAAACCTGTTACCCTGAAAGGCTGAGTAGTAAAGAACTTCTTAGGGAGGTCATATGGTGTTTGCTAGTATAGGGTATTTTTTTTTAGAAACTGGGCTGATAGAGTGTGATATACTCTGAGTATATTTACACATGACACCAAGCTGCCAGAAATGATGCAGATATGTTCAGTGGCAGAATTCAAACTCACAATAGTTAGGCAAACTGGAAAAAATGGTCTGGGAAAAAAAAAAAGCATACATGCAATTCAGTTGGGATAATCACATTTAGGCAGAATGAAATCAACTACAACTGTGGAGGATGGGGAAGAAATAGCTGTTTTCTGGGAAAAGAAATCTATGGATGGGGAGTTACAGGGATACAAAAACTGACTGTGTGCCAATAATGTACTGCTGCAGAAGAGGCAACATACTGGGATGTGGGAGGAGGATAGCTGTCTGGAAGATACCTGGAGAAATCCTCCTTCTGTTGCTGGCACAAGGAAGAACTCAGCTGAAGAATTTTGCTGAGTTTGGGGCAGTACCCTTGTAGGAGGATGTGAAAAAGCTGAGGAAAGAGATTTTGGGAGAGAGCAGCAAAGGCAGTCAAGACCTGGAAAGCAAGGTGTGCAAGACTAGAGGCAAAAAGCTGTTGGTGCTCAGCCCAGCAAAGACTCAGAGGCTGTGCATTATCTCATTGTTTATGTCACATCAAAGGCAATGGGAGACAGGAAAGGAATAGTTAGTTCTTTCCACAGCATGCAGATCAAGAAGAGACCTTCACCAGCAGAGAAGAAGCTTCAGACATTAAGGAAAATATTCTAATTGTGAGGAGAGTGGAACACTGAAGAAGACTGTCTGGGAATGGGGCAGGGGCCTGTATAATTTGCATATATTGTATAAATGCATATATTGTATATATGCAAAATATCCAGGGTGGGTTGAAGTCTTTGTTCTCCCAATACATAAGGCAGAGGGAGGCTGAGTGTCCTTGCAAGCTGCTCTCTGCCTTTTCTTCCCATGTTGCTGTGACACTTGCCTTGATGAAGAGTTTGTACTTCCCCACAGAGATCTGCAGTGTCACAGCTCAGCACAGCCGTTATCCCACCTGACACTGTTGGACACCAGGTTTTGGGCATCATTTTAATGTCACTACAGGCATTACCTGCTCCTATTAAGCAAACCAGGTACTGGAGCATCTCTTATGGTTTACATCAGGCTAGGCTATGAATCTAGATGAGCTGTCAGGCTCTGAGCTGAGTATACTTTCATGCCTCTGGTCTTTGTGATGCTTTATATGTGTTAGGATTAGGACTCTAATTCCAACTAATGTTTCAGGTTCACAGGGCTACATGTGAGACTTCTTTAGATTGCATGTCTCCAGGTAATACTTTAAAAGAGCCCCAGATACCGTGTAACCTCATTTTACATAAGGTTCTTTCTTTCTTATGTGTTACTTCTTAAATGTCTCTTGCTGAGCCTGAGAACAGCTGTGGGCTAAGAAACTGTCTTCTTGAAGTATTACACTGAAACCCCTCAGAGCTTGGCTACACCCGCAGTCATCTCACCTTGTTGCTAAATCACTGTACAACAGTCTGTTGTTATTTGAGTGAATATCACTGAGGATTTCAAAAGGTTTTATATGTTTGACAGTGGCTACATTTTAACTGACAATTTCCAAAAGTTCACCGTCAGTAACATATCCTCAGTAAAAGTGAGGATAATGATGAGCAATGCTTATGTGCTTTAAACAAGGGGGATGGATTCTAAGGATATAAGGTGGTAAAATGACATAAAACCTAGTACAATAAACATGTGGTGACAATTTAATTCAGATCTGTTCTGAGAAAAAGAGAGCTCACTTGCCCTTCCTTCAACTCTTATATACACTCAGTATCTACTATTAACTGTGGCTTGCTATTGTGAGTCTGAAGGAAAGTTTTATAACAAGCATAGAATTAGATAAGCAATGCACTGATATTTTCAAGAGCTGTATAGCTGGAGGCAATCCAGGTGGTAATTATGTAGTCAAAAATCACTCCAGTTAAATTAAAATGAATCTTCCTCTCTGAAGCAAGTGATGACTGAAGAAGGCTCCATTAGTTCATTGTGTTTCATAGCCTCCAGGTAACAGTATTTTTCACAAGGAAATTTGAACTCTGTTGCAAAGGATTTGGCAGTAGTGATATTTATTCTATTTGCAATAAATACAATTGTGCTAGAGAAAAAGGTGTGCTCAGGAGGGGATGTCATATAAAAAAATCTTCTTTTTCCAGATTCTTTAGTACCAAATGAGTGGCTTTTTACTATGTCATTTCAAATCCTATATCTGTAATCAAAGAAAATGCTAAAAGATAGAAAAGTTTAGTGGTTGGTTTTGGTGTGTGGGTTTGGTTTTTGTATTTTTTGTTGTTTGTTTTTTTTGGGGGGGGGGTAAGTAAAGGCCATAGGTTAAGGTGACCTCAGGTAAGAAATATACATTGGTTTTTTTGTTGTTGTTTGTTGGGATTTTTTTAATTAAGACAGCAGTTTTCTATGTCTTATGCTGGGAAAACATGAATCTATTAAGATAATTTTTTTTTCCTAGCATTTATCCAGATAAACCTGGGCTTCCACAGTCAAAAGCAAAGAAAAATTAGCTGTTTGTTTCTTTATTGAGTCATGACACACATAGTGTGAGTTATCACAGCATCTCTGAGGGCTTTGCATGTTGCTACCAGGTTCCTGTAAAATGTTAGGTGAGTGTTCAGCTGCTACACATGTGTGATTATATCACTGATGATGTGGCTGGGGGCTTTGTAGCCCATATTTCACTGTCATCACACACTTCACGAGATAAAATAAAGGTCTGAATGAAAAATGTAATGAAATATAGTGTGGAAAGATAACGTTCACCATTGTGGTAGGACAGGAACCAGATAATCCTGAGACTGACTGAGTCTTAGTCATTTTAAGGTGAAATTAGTATTCCTGAGGTCACTTCATATCCTGACATTTTACACTTTTTATCTTATTCATCTCTGATTAATGTGTAGATAGATATATTGTCCTCAGTTCATTCTAAAAAGGAAAGCTTTTCTACGTGTAATATGAAATTCATGATGCTGTATGACTGTAAACACAATTAAAAGTCAGTATACTGTGGATATACTGATGCACAAGATTCAAAATAGGAGTCTTCATTACTTCCCACAATGAAAATATATTTTGAAAGTAAGCAATGATCTATCTTTCTTGGCCAAAGAATACAGTAGCTGTTTTTTTGTTTGTTTAGTTGCTAGCTAGCTCACAGCAAAAAACAGGATTAGGAAAAAAAATCCCAGGAAGTGTGACCATCCAGATAAAAGCTGCACTGGGACTGCAAGCTTCACTTTGAAGCGTAAGACGCAAAGATTTACTGAGCCTCTGGATTATCAGACCATGCTAATATTAGATTTGCTGTTGTGCTTTTAATGTGTGCACAAAGAGTTGTTGTTAGGGAGATGTGGGATCTTTGAGAGTTTTTCTGGTGGTGCTTCTAAATGCACTCCCTAGTACTATGATTTTAGACTACTTATCTTACCTGTGGCCCACAGCATTGTTGCTTTCCACCTCATAGCATGTGCTTCAGTCAGATCCATCCTGCCCTGCAGGGCAACAGTTGAGTTAGAAGGTTGATTTTATTCATGTGGCCTATCCACCTGCCTCCCTGACTTCCCTTAATTTAAACTTTTGATTGGCATATTTGTTTATACGTTGCAGGTTTTCCTGCTCTGAACATGCTTTTGTTGCAGTTGGTCACGCAACAGCCACACGTTGAGTCATTAGAAATAGTCTGCTTTTGCCAAATACCACATGGGTATTCTTCAGCTCTGGTATCCTGTGTAGTTTTGTTTGGAAGTGGTGCTCTACCTTCCTTCTCATTAATGCAGCTTTTCCTGAAACAGATTGCCCCAGAGGAATTGTGTAGTATTGCTACATTTCCCCGAAGCCTGGAAGATTCCTTTTTGCCATTCTGTTCCCCAGGGAAATAAGGAATGTTAATGTTGATGGATTTAGAACATCATTATGGCTGTATTTTGCAGGGATGGCAAGTATGAATACTACATAAGTAGTAATACTTATGACTGATAACTTGTGAAATATACACGTGTATATATTTTTTTTCCAAATGTATGCAAAAATACATAACAGAGGCAGAAAAATCCTTGTTCTTCATATTCACTTTGGTTTCATTTTCATATTGTATGGCTAAGACCAAGACTTCTAGTAGATATTTTTACTCTCTAATAGTTTCTTTTTATTTATTTATTTTTACCATCTGGTCCTTTATTGCTTTCATTTAAAGAAATGTCAGTAGTGTAAGTTTTCTCTGGAAGTCAGGTATACAAACTTCTCCAGTTGTTTGAAGATGACTCCTGAATCAAAGATGTTGTTGGAGTTCCCTGGAGCACCACAGTCAAGGAAATGGCATTTTTGACATTGTATTATCTTAAATTACTATGTAGTATCAAGAAATTACTATGAAACATTTTAGTTGGTTGAAAGAGTCTTAAATGATTTCTGCCTGTAATGCCAGAGACTGCTACAACATTTTGCTGAAAAATAAGGGAGGTGCAGTGCCTGGGAATGAGCTGAACATAGAAGGCAGAGATAAGGGAGGGTGCGTATGGCATGGAAGACCTGAATGAAAAATACTGACATTTGTCTGATGCCTTGTCAACCCTGGATTGTTTTTCTAGGAAAGAGAGATGATTTGTAGTGAAGGGGCAAACCAAAAATACACATTTCCAAGGTAGTTTGGAGCAAAGTAAAAGGTGCAAGGCAGGAGGAGATTTGTCATAAATGGATAGCAGAGCTGTACATGACCATGGGGAAGCAGGAAAGTGCAGACAATGCTGTTGGCAGAGAAAACTGGAAATGTCTTTGTAGATTGAACACCAATGTGGCCACATCTATACACAACAAAGAATTATTTAGGTAAGGCAAAACTAGAAAAGATTCTACTAATCTCTAATGGGACATAAAAAAAATGAAGCTGATGGGCAGCATGATGGTAGATGGAATTCCAAGTAGACAGACCTCAAATTAGTTGTTTATCAGATTAAATATTTTTCATTGTTTGCAAGAAACAATGTGCTAACTCAGGTAAGTGTACTTCTTTCAAGGTACTTCAAAACTAGTTTATTTTCTTGGTTTTTAATTTCTTCTGCTTCTAAATATGAATTTTAGTCTTAAAATGGGACTACCAGAGGAACCTTTTCCTTAAAATCCCAAGTGGAAGCTGATGTTTAAACCGGGTGTCTGCAGTGACTTTTATAAATCTGTTTTATTAGAATAACTGATTTATTAGTCAACCTTAAATGAAGACTGGTTTGGAACAGACAGAAACCTTTAGGTCTAAACTTAAACAATAAGCTGCTGTAGAAATTTTGTCCAAAAAAAAAAAAAACCAGTTTAAAATTTTGCATTTCTATCTTTCAACTGGCATAAGCCATCCACTAGTAACCTGGATGAGAGTGTTGGCACAGGAGTCCTAGAGAGCTGCAGCTGGAATCTGTGAGTGCATATTATGTTAATCCTTTTATCTCTACCTTTTGTCTGTGGTTGTGGAGGAGGCATTCTGGCAGAGAAGTTAATTTACTGATGCTAATAAATAGTAACAACTGGAAAGAAAATAACAGTGATCTCTGATCTTCTCCACTTTCTGCTGCAGCCTGAGGTAGAAATATTTTTAATATGGATTCACTACATAAGGATTTCTGTGCATCCCAGGAGAGCAGGATAGTGCTGTCAGTGTGGGCCACATGGGCTGGAGAGCAGACTTTGTCCTGTGTTATACCAGCCCCATCAGTGTTATTTCCCAGCTGTTAGAGGAAAAGCAGTTTTGCTTCCATTAAATACTACACCTAAGTACCATTTGACATATTGCAATATTTGTGAATGGCATGGAGTTCACCACCTGCTGGAGCATTTCTTCTGAATACTGATTTTAAAATGTAATTAATAGATAAATTTAGTGGGTACATTTATATGTGGATTTTTTTGTTTGTTTGTTTGGAAGTAAACTGATTTTACTATGAAACCTGCGTTCATGGTTTTGGCATTTAGCTGTTGTTTGTACATGGATGTATGACTTAAACAGTGGATTAAATCTACAGCATATTTCAGTGCTACTTTCACAATGACAACTTCATTTCCAACACAATCTAAAAACCTTCTTATAATTATATGATGTCCTGTAAATAAGACATCTCCAGAGGGCTTTAGAGAATTAAATAACAGAGGCTATATACAACAGTACAGAAAACAGTGCTGCAAAGACTTTGTACTGCAGATGAATAAATGAAAACAGATTAATTAAAAGATGAAAGATTGACGAAATGGAGGAGTATGTGTTGTAAGGGAAATGAAAGAAGGGAAATGAAAGGACCTAGAGAATAAGTGATATGTGGGACTGTTTTTTACAAAGAAGGGAAACTTCTGAGTGACAGCAGAGATTGGGTGGGGAAAGGGTGGCAGGCTCCCAAGAGGGGGTGCTGCAGATAAAGTACCTCTAGATGCAGCATGGGCTGAAAGTGAGCAAAGCAAAGGTCTAAGAAGGGCAGGGCTGGCTCCTGGCAGTGATACCCTGGGCAGCTGCTGAGGGCTGCAGGAGGGAGCAGCCAGCCTTGCTTTTTTTGTGCTTGAACCAGTGGCCTGGAAAGGCAGACTGAGGGCAAGGCAAGGGGGTGTGAAGCAGCAGCATTTGAGGTTGAGATATCTTCTCAGAAATGAGGTTGTTACTCCACCCCGAGTCAGCAGCTCATTGCAAAGCCTTTGCTCTGTATGACAGCTTGTTTCTTGTTGGTAGGGGTCAGTGAGACCCCAGAATGACCCTGCCAACTTCACTTATTAAACAGTAATACTGTGCACTGGAAGTAATGCTGTTAATAGAAGGAGCAGAGCTCCTTCCTATCTAGGAAATGTGACTACTGGCTAAAATGGTCATTTACCTATGACTTACTACTTTCTTCTTTTCCTTGGCAAAACCACAGGTCAGCATTACTCTAGTACTAGTGTGAAGTAGGTCAGTATGAAGCCATAAATGTCTGCATTCAGCAAATTACAGCGTGTCAGGGGTGCCACGTGAACTACTCCAGTGTGACATTGCTTATGGTCTAGCTCTGCTGAGGCAATTCAGGAATGAAAAATGATTAATGATCTCAAAGACAAGTGAAATCTCTTAACAAAACATATACAATAATTGCCATGGATTTTGCTTTTGTTTGATATTTCCCCTCTCTTGGGGAAATTTCCCATTTTGGCTTAGAAAGTGGGTGACTTTCATAAGGAGATGTGTGAGACACATTATCTGATAATCAGCTTTATTTTTTGTTGCTTCACTTTTTGTTTCCTAAGTAGTTTTGCAGTAAGTTTTCTGTTTCTTGTGATTGGAGGTAAACCTGGTGAAGAGAATATGTGGTGACTGCATTGGTCCTTAACTCAGTGTCAGAGTTGCATATTATTATTAATAATTTT
>JANHGL010008130.1:0-51137 GCA_024611195.1 Ceyx melanurus | reverse complement strand
AAATGGACATGAGTAACTTCAAGAGAAATGCTGCCTGGATACAAGAAAAAAACCCAACCCTATGCATTAGCAAATATAAAAGCAGGGAAAGAAAACTTATTTTATCTAAAACCTGAGGAGGAAAAATCAGAATTAAGACTGACTAATTTCAGAAGTAGAATGCCGAAGGAGACCCACCCACCACCTCCTCTTCCCTCCCCATTTTGGAAAATTTAAGCTCACTTTTTTTTTTCATAACTTCAATATTCCTTGCACGGAGTATTTAGAAACAGTGTTATAATCTTTCTCAGCAATGAAAAGAGAACAACTATGTTTTCTAAGTTGTAGTGGTGTGTGCCAGAATTAGTTACTTGCAGAGGTGTTGCAAATGTAGCTAAAGTGCTAGCCATGGAGACCAAGCAGGCCAGCTTTCTCTGTAAGGTCTATTCTTCCTTCCAAGTGTTATGCAGGTTACTCCAGGTTTCTGTTACCATTTTTGTCACTTCATGGCAGGGATTGTTTTGCAAATGTTTGCTCTTTGATGAGGCCAGAGTTTCCTAGTGCTTCACCTTTCAGCCCAGACAATCTGCTAGTTTCAAATTCCCCTAAATAAACTCTCAATCTCCCACTTCTAGTTCATTTTTACAGGAGATAGTAAAATTCCTTGTATCATCTTATAGTTTCTCTGGCAGGCTGTATGATATTGGGCAGATGCCACTGGCATCTGGCAGATTGTACTTGGCCCCCTCATGGGGCTGAATTGCTGGTTTGGTGAAGTCTGGCTCTATGTGGTACAGCTACTGTATGGCTGCTTCACAGTTATCTTTGCTTTTGCCTCCATCATTTTCCTGCTCTCGTAGCTGTCTCCCAGTGTTGCAGTTGCTGATTTTTAAGCGTGTTGCTCCTTCTGTTCTGTGGTTACCTGACAACTGCTCTTGGACTGGCACATCTGTGTGTGGTCACCTCTGGCACTTGCCGTGTTGTAACAATCCATCTGTGCAACTGGTTCTGTCCCAGCTGTTCCTGTGCCATGTGCTTCACCGTTCAGCAACTGCCCTGCTTGCAAAGAGCCTTACTGCTCTGGCCAGTGCTGGGCAGCTCTGCAGTTCCTGCGAGTCGGCAGTGGAGCTGTCCAGCTTCAAAAGATGTTGATTCCTGCCTCCTTGCCTTGCTGTTGCCACTAAGCTCTTATTACTGCTGAGTGCCCTTGTGAAGATGATGCGTGCATAAATTTCTGTTTGTGTGTGGACTGTTTTACTCTAGTGGGTTGTATTTTGGCTTCTCTGGCAAAGGTAATATGTTGGATAGTACAATACCTGTTTCTGCTTACACATAATACTAGCCATGAGATCACAAAACCTTCTCATAGCCCAGATCTCGGAATGTGAGGTCTGCTGTAATCAATTACATGCTTCCTGCCACTGAAAGAGAACAGACCCTCTCCATTTTCTCCCATATTGATGAACTCTTTGTCCACTCTCTTCCTCAACTTGCATTGTACAACGCAGGCATGCATTATGCCCTAGGACCAATAACCTGACATACTATTTTGCTTTTTCTCTCTTTTTTCGTGTGAAGTGCTATTCATCTCAGGGCATTAATCCATAATTCTGCTGGGACAGTACAGAAATCCTCTCAGAAAAAAATCCATTCTTTGGAGGGACTTCACCTCTCAGCTGTCAGGAGTAGATGCAGGATGTACCTTTTAGCCCTTCCAATCTGTTTAATCATATAGTATGAATAATTTTTCAATGCCTTTAAAAACATTTTTTTCACCGTTTTTCAACATTGCCTTTAGTCTTCAGCGAGGCATGTTAAATTATTGACAGGGACTGAAGTCTTTATCTTCTGTTCCAAAAAACTTGGTGTTGCAATTTAGAAAGTAAGTGCTGTTTGGTATTTCAACTGGCAACTGTGACAAAGGTGTTTTCAGTGTCTGTATAATGCCTTCCATATTATCAGGACTGGTTTTGTGTATGCTGAGCTACTGTCATTGCTCTAAGGCTGCTATGGATGACCTCTCTGGCACAGTGGTACAGTTCTGGTTAGTTTTTGAGAGAGCTTAGAGCTTTTAGTATTAATAGCAAAATAATATGCTAGGATTACTGCTTTACTTACTTATTTACTTACCCAGATAAATGTCTGGTCCCAGATCTTGGACCATCCCCACAGTTTACTGCCATGTGCTAGCTGCCTTGAGCACCCTCACTGTCTGCTGAGCAATATGAAGGATATGGAGGTATAGCTGTTCATTACTTGAGTCCCTTTGTCTCCTCTGTCTGAACAAAGATACACAAGGATGAATCAGCTGGAATCTTTCAGATGTCCTCAGGTATTTGATGTTAGATGGATAGACAGCCCCACCCTCCTTGGTGTTCTACTCAAAGTACTTGCTGAAAATTGGATTTAACTTTATATCATGTCCCTGGATTGTCTCTACCTCAGCTCTTTCTCCTACACAAGTGTCCTTACTGAAGATTTGACACTTGACTCAACTTACACTTCACCTCTAGACCCTGGCTGGTATTTGCAGCAGATCAAAGTCAATGGTACTAATGACCTCAGTCAAAGGTACTGAGGAACCTCATCACCTTCATTATGATGGGACTTCTCAATGACACAGAAAGGAGTAATTTTGCCCTAGGGTAAATGGAGTTTTGTGTTATTGACTGGTACAAAATACTTATTACTAAATAGGAATTTCTATTTGGTACTCTGGTATGTGGTTTTAGGTCCATTAAGGCTTTTTCTTCCAGAGGGCTTAAACTCTGAAACTAGAAACTAGGTTGCTGACTGTTCAGTAGGAATCTACAGTCTGGCATCTACTTTTTAAATTATTCCTTTGTGGTTAACACAATCATGTGTTTAAGGAAGCTTGGGGTTGCATAGAGAGAAAATGAAAACTCACTTCTTGAACTCTAAGCACCCACCACCTTGGGGGCACCATGTTGCTGTTACCTTCCCAAACTCCCTGCCTTAGCCTGCACTTCTGCCAGGCAATGCAGAGGATGTTCCTCGTGTATACTTGCACAGACTCTGAATGGCAATGTCTGCCCTTTGATGGATATTCTAGGATCCATCCATTCGTGTAGCAGTCACAGATTGCTTCTATGGCATATTAATAGCACTTGGCCACAATTCTTCATTCTAATGGTGCCACTTATCAGTGCTCCAGGAGAATACATTTTAGTGGCTCCCTCATCCAGCTGGAACTGAATTGGTCCTATTGATCTAATAGAAAAGTTGCAAATTTAGCAGCTGAGTTGCTGGCAGCTTGTTCTGACAGCAGAATACTGCTGTGGTTTACTATGTTCACACAGCAGCTCTCTCACCCATCTGGAAATGGGGTAGATACAGCTCTAGTTTGGACTGGAAAGGGGAGATTGACCAGTCACATTGCCCAGTGCTAATGAGGAGATTTGGGAAGTCCTAAGGTTGGGTTTCTGGAGTGTGATTTTCTTCTCCATAGTTCTTAAGAGACCCTTATCTGAGACTGAATATGGAGAATAGTTGCACTTTCATCTATTTACTTTCTCTGTAGAAATTAATGTGTGAAAGAATGAACTTACCTGTTGATGACATAGATGGCAACCTTGAAATACTTGTACCCGTTCAGCTGTTTGCATATCAGACTCTCATTTTCTCCTTGTTCTGCTAATGTTTTTTTTCATTGCTTAACCTCTGTGTTCTGCAAAATACAGTTCACTGGGACCCCTTGTGCACTGAAACCAAACTGGACTTGCTTTAGGGAGCAGGGATGTAGGTGATGATGTATGTGCTTCTTCACTGTGAGTTGAGCTGGGGACTGGGAGTGAGATGATGACTGTTTTCTACCCAGTTTTCATTTCATCCATACATGTAACTGTGATGCCAAGCAGATAAAAGATTTTTCTCTAGAAGCCTTAGTGGGTAAATACAAAGCATATAAAATTATTATATGTTATGGTAGTGACAGAGTAATAACTCTTTGTGCCTTCTGCCATTTTTAAAAGGTGATTTCTTTCACTGTCAGCATGACCTTTTCTTTTAAACTTAAAACTGTCTGTTTAACTTTGTTACAGCTTATAACATCTTACAGTTACAATGACTAATGTGGTAGTAGGTCAAGTTAAGAGTCTTTCTTGGTTAGTCATTCAAGGTAAAATGAGTGACATCCAGACACTGCACCACATGAGTCTCAGCCTGTTTTTCCTTCTCTCAATTTCAACTATTGAGCTTTAAGGTCAAGCAGGTCTTAGAAACAAATTTGACTGATTGTATTAAAATCAACTCTCTCTACGTCAGACATTTTAATTGTGCTTATACAGATACTCTGTCTAGAGAGATAAAATATTAAACACATATGAATAATGCAGCTGTCTCACAGTACTGTGATCTTTATGTGAACAAGAAAGTCATAAATTGCCTGGGTATTGAACTGACACAACACTAGCTATTATTTCTGCAGTGACAAGTTGCATGATGTAATGTTGGACATTGTATATTTTTTAGAGGAGAAATAGTACTTTTCCATCTCTCAGTGCAGGAGCAGAGCTGTGCATTTGTTTGCTCCCTGGCAGCTAACACAGTTGTGTGGAAAGCCAAGGTTGAATGTAGCTCTGTGCAGTACTGTGCGGAGAGGTCACTCGGTGGAGACATCCTTGTGAAATTGCATCCTGAGCAAGAAAAATGAAGATGCCTTAGGTAACAAGCTGTTCATTAATGTCATTTGGCTTCTAGACTCTTTCTCTGGGAATACAACTCTTTTCTCCCTTGCAATGTGATGACACTGTCTTAGCTGACCCTGCTTTGCTGTTTTGTCTGCTGAGCTCCAGCTCCCACTACCATTCCTTCCCTCCTTTTATGAGTATAACCTGGCCCACTGGCTGCAGTCTGACCACTGGAAGATGTTGCTCTTGTCCCCCAATTATTTTTCCCATGAGTGTATTTTTCTTTCATTTTTAAGTAAAAATAGATATTTCCAATTTTATTTTTTTTTTTTGACAATGTCTCTGTTGCTGAAGATTCATTTATGAAGAGGCAGTATCCTTTAACCTTCAAGATGAGGATGGATTTTCATTCCCATTTGCCATGCTTGAGGACTGGGCCCTAGTATGGAGCATTTCTTCTTTAAAGAAAAAACTTTAAAAGGGGAGAATTTCACTTTTAAAATTAATCACCATGGCAACCTTTACAGTGAATTTCCAAACATAGAAAGTTGCCTTTAAGAAGCATTCTCGTCTAAGAGAAAGGTGAGTTTTTACAGCTTCTAACAATGTTCCCAGAGAATAGATTTTACAAGAAGATTTTAAAGAATCAGTTAGAAGAAGTTTTATATGCAGAAAGTAAAAGTTATATGATCATTTCCTTATTTTTTTAAGGATGCTGCATGCTAACAAATCTCATCATAATGCTGCCTTAAAATAGACTTGGAGAACTAGATAGAGCCTGGCTGTAATACTTGTGATATCACTAGATATCATCAAGGTGAATTTATAGTTAACATTTTCCTGATGTTTCTGTCATACTTTGAACATTATTTTTCCTTTTCCTGGTTCTGGGATGCATTTTCATGCATATTCAGTATCTTATTGGGAAATACCTCTTTTAAATAAGAAAAAATAAGGTGAGGTAACAGAATAGAAGGGGGAGAAAAGTTGCTCATGCATTAAAAGAAGAAAATCCCTCAGACACTGAAGTTCAGTGAAATGTAACTTTAGCACTCATCTCTGTGTTACTCTGATTTCTCTCTGTACTCAGCTGGACTATTTTATGTCCTATTATCTGTGTGTATTAGAACCGAGGAACATGGAATTTGTTTTCTAACTAGAAATTCCCCAGTGAAAATACTGTACACCAGATGAAATAATAATCTTTTCCCTGAAAATGGAACTGTGGTGTTTCATTCTGAAATCACCAAAATGAAGGCATTTTAGAATTAAACTTTCTATGTCCAAAGGAGATATGAGACTGAGAGAAGGATGTAATAGACAGAGAACCAGGTATCAGAGCGTGTTTGGGAGGCTGATGGACTGGCAAGAGACAAGCACTTTTAATCAAATTGCAAAAATACCATGGAAAACATTCTGCAAAAAAAAAAAAATAATAATCCTCTTGGCTCTACTTAGGTGGAATATAATGATCCAAAAGTGTATTAGGTTGTGGGGGAGTATTCCCACACTGCACACAGCAGGTAGGAGGACAGGTCAATAGAGGACTTTCCTTTTCTCCTTTAGTGCCATGTGTGTGTGACTGTAATTGTGAGGCCTTGAGCTGCCTGTGGGTGAATGGATGAGATGCACTGATGGCATCTGGAGCAGGCACAGTAGGCTTTGGCCATGAGCTCACCTCCTGGTTTTATTTAGCTGTATAGCCACAGTTCATTTCTGTTTCACTGGTCTTGTCCCCAGCTTGGGGAAAGCAATGTGGTTCTGGTGGAATTAGGACTGGGTGATGCTGTAGACATTGCAGAAGTAATTCTCTGCGAGTACATATCTAGAATAAAGATTTTCTAAGATGGGAAAAGTTTTGGAATGACTTTTTAAATTTTATTTTATAAATGTATCAACTCTTTTAATAGTGACAGCCTTATAGTCAACACCTGAGTAGTTAAATTAAAAGTAATGTAGTTAAAAATATGCTCAATTACTAAATTATCCACGTTATGTAACATCTTTAGAAAAGTTTAACTTTTAAAGTTAGCATTAAAGTTGGTATGAGTTATATGAAGTGTGTGTTCTTGTGAAATGTCTCTGCCATTATTCAGTGATATTTTTATTTCATGTGAAATGTGGGTAAGTAGAAGATTGCCTTTTGTGCTTTTGCAGTGGAGGATAGGATCACAGTGATCTGAAGTGGGTGGGTTTTTTCATATGTACAGGGGCCTGTCAAGACATTTATTTTAAATTCCAATGTCAGCTTTAACCTGGACAAGGCATTTGGTCAGAGAGCAGCTCAGCAAGCAGTACATTTACCAAATACCACTGAGGTATGGGATTGTGTCTGCAAGAAACCAGATAGCAAATCATATGAAGTGACTGCAAGTTGAACAAGAATCTTTCAAAAAAGAAGTGAAGGTTGTGAATTACTGTGACTGAGTTTCTAAAAAATTGGCTGAAAGATTGACCTTATGCAGGTTGTCAAATGTTTTCCTTCCCCAACAATTCTGATAGATGGGGGATTATAGCTAGATCAAAATATTTCTCATACTATCCATCAGCACATAGTAAACCCTAGTACATAGTCTTTTTACTGAGAAAGCTGAATTTGGGATCTGCAGCTCTCAAAGGTGCATCTTCATAATATTTTTATAAACAATGCATATTCCTTTCTATAGCAAGGGTGAACAGAAGACTTCACACATCATAAATAAGAATTGCAGTTTTAAAATTAAGGAGAAAATATGAGCTGAGGCATGGTGCAATAAGAGACAGAGAAAATAACTTTGTTTCATATGTTTATAATCTCTTGCACTTGTATAAATCAGAAATAAAGCAGTCAGGGAATTATCACTTTGCTTATTTGTATTTACAATCTTTGTATTCACTGAATGTGAATTTTGCTTAAAGTCCCCTCCAGCCTGGCCTTGAGCACTTCCTGGGGTGGGTCATCCACAACCTCTCTGACCAACCTGGTCAGGTGCCTCAGCACACTCACAGTGAAGAACTTCTTTATATTTAATCTAAATCTACCATCATCCAGGTTGAAACCATTGCCCTTTGTCCTTTCAGAGTACCATAGAATAGTTTGAGTTGGAAGTGACCTTTAAAGGTTATCTAGTCTAGAATAAGCAGGGACATCTTCACTGACATCAGGTTGCTCAGAGCCCTGTCCAGCTTGACCTTGAATGTTTAGAGGGACAGAGCATCTACCATCTCTCTGGGCAACCTGTGCCAGTGTTTCACCACCTTCATTATAAAAAATGTCTTCCTTACATCTAGTCTAAATTTAGCCTTTTTTGGTTTAAAGCCATTACCCCTTGTCTTATTGAACAGGCCCTGCTAAAAAGTCTGTCCCCATCTTTCTTATAGGTCCCCTTTAAGTATTGAAAGGCCACAGTAAGGTCTCCCTGGAGCCTTCTCTTCTCCAGGCTGAACAACACTGTTCTATCCATAGGTGCTCCATTCCTCTGATGATCTTTGTGGCCCTCCTCTGGACCTACTCCAACAAGTTGATGTCTTTGCTGTGAAGGTAACCCCAGAGCTGGGTACAGTACTCCAGGTGGGGGGCTGACCAGAGTGGAGGGGAAGAATCATCTTCCTTGACATGCTGGTCAAGCTTTTGACCTTATAGCATTAAATTCCAAAAAGGAAAAAGCAGTTATGGATCTGATAAGAGCACCAAGTATCTCATGCATATTTGGACAGCAAACTTTAGAATTTATTATTATGATTAATCATTATACTTGATCTGATATTTAGGTTCTGATGTATCTATAAAATGGGCTGCTAACTGGAAAAGCTGAGAAGAATAGTGAAGAAAGGCTCAATATTGTTAACAATAAACTTTTATTTATCTTGATTGGTTTAGAATTACTTTATTGAAGTCCAGGTGGAGATGCATAATTGAAAAAATACAGTTTGACAGTTGCAAAGGTAGGAGGAAAGTCAAAACCCAGCTGTTTATGATAAAAGGAGAGTGTGTAAGAATCATTTCCTTGATGTGACTGAATACACTGAAGGAAGTATTGTTGATAATCATGGAATAAAGACCATGTCCAATTTTGAACAAGGAGAGATGTCACATAAAAAAAGGTGAAAATGTCATGAACGTTATCAGGAACTGAGAGAAAATACTCTCTGACAGGTTATCATTTTCTCATAAAACCTCATCCACTGCATTCTAACTCATCTACTTCTTTCACTTCTAAGCACATAATATACTTTATTGATTGAGGCATTAAAATCATATTTGGAAATCTATTTCCAGATTGCTGTTCATGCAATTGTACTTATGACTGCTGTGATCCATTAATAACCTTTTGTAAGCAGGCTCATATTGCTTTGTAAATGAAGAAAAATGTTTCTGGTTGATGGATAACTCCTCGAAGAACTTTAACAAGAACATTATCTCTACACCCAGCCTTTCCAGTATTTAGGCTTGTGTTCATAAAGGATTAGAAGAAAGAGATGAGTCCAGTGGGACCCATGATTTTTGGTGTCATTTTGTTCCTGTGGCTTAGATGTAATACGACGAGGTATACATTGCTCTTTCAGTGAGTATGTAAGACAGCTTTATGTGGTTATTTCTTACCAGACAATCACCCAGGAAGGAATGAGGTAGGCAGGTTGGTTGGTTGTTTTTATATTCTTGGTCTTTATTGTGTTTTTTTAAACAAAAAAAAAAAAAAAGGATTTTGCATTTGGAAGGCTTTGACATTATTTTTTTTGTTTCTTTTTGTTGTTTTTTCTTCATTGGCTAGGCTGCCAATTCTCAGACTGGAATGTTCTTAAAAACATAACTTTCGATATATTTGCAATACCTACAAATATAATATACAAATATTTGCCATATTTTTTACATCTGCTTTGTGTTGTTTGTTGTTTTTTTTTAAATTTTGGATGGTTTTGAAAATGAATGAATGGTATGAATGAGTTTAGAGCATGGACTTCATTTTACAAAAAGAAATCTGTATGTTACAGTCCTCAAGTTCTATAATGTAGTTACTGCATTTTTATAGCCTCCCTCCATTTCTTCTGATCCTGCTCTAAAGAGCTCAAAAAATTAAAATTATCAATCAGTAGAGTGCTTCTTTCCATCTCTATGTACTAATCTGCCAAATTCAGACAATCCTTATGAAATAACTGTTGTCTTTCAGAGTTTATTGGTCTTCCATCAGATACACAGTGTAGCTCGGAGGTGAAATAAGCAAGTCCTGTGTTTTGTTCAATCCAGACCAGCATAAATTGAGAACAGTCAGCTGAGTCCCCATGAGAAACGTCTGTAGGTACATGGCAGGTTTACATATTCCTTTCAATAGCATCTTGTTATTATTAATTGCCTGGGGTCTTTGCCAGAAAGATGTGGTGACAGATGAACAGATTTTTCACTGGCATCCACTGCCATTCCCTCAGGGGATTGCCTCACTTTGTGACCACTTAGAAAACTTAGCACCGTAGGCTTTGTTACAACCAAACTCATTACTTGCCAAGAGACAGAATGTTGCTGGAAATTAATGAAGCACAAAAGAAAGTAGTACAAATGCATCCACATTTCTGATGCAACTGGCCCTTCTTAATGGGTCTTTTCTATAGGTTTTATAGCAAGTGTGGTCTGTGGAGGCTGGTGCTGCCTCCTTGCAGAGTCATTCTTATCCAGGCTTTGCTAGAGAGGACAAACCACAACATGTCCTTCCAGCCTGTGTGAGAGCCTCTTCCCAGGTGCTAATGGGAGGTTTCTGGACCTCATTCCAGCCTGGCTTGAATATCAGACCCTGGACATAAGCCTCAACTCCTGAAGATGTTGGTTGTATAGTATCTAATGAAAATGATCATCAAAGTAAAAGCTATTGATTAATGAAACTATCTGTGGGCAGAAAACATTCTGAAAGCCTCTAAAAGGCCCTGTAGCTGGGTTGTGGGCTGAATAAAGACAGAAGGTTATTATTTAACCTGCTGTGTGGGGGTTCCCCAGAGACCATGACTGGGGCTGACCTGGTGCTGGAGTACCAGTCCCCCGAAACAGGGTGCCAAAAGATGAAGTTAAATTAAACCTCGTTGCTGTGCTGAAAATTGTTACTGTCTGCACCATGGAGGCAGACACATTCAGATGTATCCTGAGACTTTTTTCCCCATCTGTGAAGTCTCCTGGTTTGTGCTCACCCTGCATTCAGCACTGTGGTTCTGCAGCACGCCCATGACAATCAATGATAAGTCAACAGCAACCAAAGAAAGCTTTTTATTCATTTAGCTGAGCTTTTCTCTTCACTCAGGCCTAAGGAAGACAAGTAGTATTTCAGACTGTCATGTAAAGCATTAAAGTAGCACTGTTATGACTCTCTTCAAGACATTTTCATGACTTGATGTGGATATCTCGCATTTCTGTGAGCACTTTGGGAGTTTTTTAGTCACTGCTAGATAGTTGCTGTTGAGTGTTATCTTGTAATTCAATAAACTGCCATTGGGGCTATAAAAAGAAACCTTTGATGGTGGGCCTAAGGTAAGCATGATCTTTTTATTCATTAGACTTTGACAGAGTGAAATTGCCCACCCATTCTGGATGCAGTTATACCACAGGTGTGTATGTGTGGATTTGTATATATTTATATATATACACATATATATGTTATACCACTTTTGTAAGGGAGAATAATTCTTGCCTAAAGCACATTTGCAAATGTAAACCAGTGTCTCCCTGGAGTCTGCAGCTATTTAACTGTTTCTAGATCAGTGCAGGTAACACTCCATAAACCCAAACAAGCCCTTTCTTTGTGGTGTTCTGGTTCTAGGTCAGGCATGCCGGTGGTCACAGTTCAAAATGCAGATCTTAACACCAACAGTGCCTGGCAGGGATGATGTTACCATCCTCTTGTTGAAGGAGTGTAATTGGTGAGAAAAAAAAAAAAGAAAAAAAAAAAAAAAGAAAAAAAGAAAAGGCAGTAACAAGTAATACACTTTTGTGAAGATTTGTTTTGCTGATACAAAAGGGTTGTACAGTGCTGCTCTTACAGAAATTATAAACAAGACACCTAGAAGGCAACTGAAGTGGAAAAAAAGATACAGCATACAAATGAGAGAATGATGTGGCATTGCTTTCAACTGCCTTTGCTTAGCACAGGAACCTCGAGCAGGTGGGATAGGAGGGAGGCACCTCATTCACCAGAAAATGGCCTGAAGAGCTGGCAAAGAGTGTCAGGGAGGCAGAGCCCATCTACAGGTGCCTTGGGGCAAATGAAATTACAAGGGGAAAAAACAAAAGCAGAAACGTTGTTATGCCAATGTGTAAATCCCTATTGAAGGCACATCCTTAACATCATGGGCATTTTTGGTCTTGAATCTTTTCTTGAAACTTTCATAAGGTGCTTTTCAGGTCTTTGTATTTTTTGCAAAAGTGAAATAACAGAGGAGAGGTGATGCAGGATAACTGGAGGGTATACAACAACTTCTTGGTGAAGAAAAACAGAGTAAACCAGGTCTCCTAAGCTTGGTAATGAAACAACAGAGAGGGGATTTGATAGAGCTCTGTAGTATCACCAGTAGAAAGGTAAAGGGAAATAGTTGCTCATGAGCTCTTTCAATATTGCATTTCAGGGATGGCATTTTTCAAAGAAAAAGAGTTACTGCATTACAGGCGATATAATTAAGCTTTGAGTTTTCATTCTAAGGAAAAGTTTATATGCTAAACATGTATGTCAATTATAAGCTAGCTGGTTACATTTTTTTTTTATATAGAAAATGGGGGGAAAAAAGTCATTTAGGGAACAACTTCTGAAACTACTACAGATCTTGCAAGTCCTGTTATCTCTCCAGTATTTGGGAGAGAGCTGGGGGAAAGACCATGCCAAGATTTAGAAAACTGAACACATGCAACTTGTCAAGATTCAGTGCTAGTCTTTCTCTCCAGCCAGTCCAGCTCCTGACTTCTGTAACTAGTTGCTTTTTCTGTTTCCTTCTTTAAAGGTTTGCAGTTGTGGGTGTTTTTTGCACCTGAAGTGTCTGAATTTCAGAGCTATACTTGATGCATAATCTGGGCTCAGATAAGATTTCATGAATCACTTTTTACCAATGTCGAGGGACTTGATGCTGTGTTGGAGAGGTGATATTTAAACTTCTGAAAAATGATTTAATCTAATGGAGAAATCCTAATACTGTTGTAACATTTTTCCCCAGGGTATAGAAAAAGATAGCTGTGCTTTTCTGGATGTATTTCTTATCTAAGTAGGGCATAGGGTTGGGGGAAGAATAAAAAGGAACTGCCTTTAGCCTGTGCTTTCAGGCATGTGTACAGAAGGCAGCAGGTAAATTTTTCTCTCATGGGCATTCATTTCCACATAGGATTCAGAGCAAGTAGAGGAGACCGTCATGGCATCAAGAACAGCTGTCTCTGCTGAGTCTCAGATGAAGCTGGGTTTGCATGAGAAACCTTTTATGTCCCTTGCCCTTTTTGAGCTTCCCTTTACCAAGGCTGCCTTCAAAATGTGAAAAAGCTGAAGCTGTCTGCAGAGCATCATTGACTTTTAATGGGAAATGTGGCAATTTGCACAAGGTGAGGAAAGGATGCTTAGCTTTTTAAGGTGGACAGATTAGCTCACTTTATCCTTACCTAGGTGTAAAACTTGAAAGGAATGAAATATGTAATTTACCCATTTATATACTGCACTTTAAAGCCCCATTTTCCTCACTCTGCCCATGCTTCAAAAATGCTTCCTTATGACCTTGCTTGTCTGTGCCTTGATGGCTGCAGGCTTTCCAGAGCTGCTTTACTTCCTGTGGCCCTACATGACACTGCAGCTGAGATCTTCCTCAGTTCTTGCTCTGTGCTCCTTTGCACTTGCTCTGCTCTGAAAAGGACCTTAGAAAAAAAGGTCTACCTCAATCTTCTTCTAAGGCCTCTGCGTAGGGTTGAAACAGAAAAAAATGCCCACATTAAAAAAAAAAAGATAAATAGCTGGAGTAATTTATCTTCAGCATTAGCACTGACACTCTGATAATACCAAGCTAAAAAGACTTACTGCACCTGCCAGCAGCAGTTTGTTATCCCAGAGAAGGTCTACAAAGCAGGTCAGGGTACTTGAGGTTAATTAAGCACTGTTAGATAATGGGTTGTTTATACAGTTTTGTAACTTTCAATTGCATTATTATTGCTTATTCATGTCCAAATTATCTCTAGATAGAGAAGATATATCAGGAAGTATCCTATAAATATATGCCTGTACCCCAAAGTGGTACAGGGTGGAACAGCACTGGGGCTGACCCAAGCCTGCCCAGTAACTACAGGGGAGTGTCTCCCCTCACAGGGAGGTGTCTCATTCCTGGCACAGTATAATTTGGATATGGTGCCTTGCTAACCTCTCTTCTGGCACTACAGCCATCTCCACCAGCACCAGAGCCACTGCACTATGCCCAGTTGAATGACATGGACACGCCACAAAAATGATTAGAGGGCTGAAGCACCTCTCCTGTGAGGACAGGCTGAGAGAGCTGGGGTTGTTCAGCCTGAAGAAAGCTCTGGGGGGACCTTAGAGCAACCTTTCAGTATCTGAAAGTGGCCTATAAGAAAGCAGAGGAGGGTCTATTCACAAGAGTTTGTAGTGACAGGACAAGGGGTAATGGCTTTAAGCTAGAAAATGGTAGATTTAGGCTAGATATTAGGAAAAAGTTCTTTAATCTGAGGGTAATACATCACTGGAATGGGTTGCCCAGAAAGGTGGTGGATGCCCCATCCCTGAAGACATTCAAGGTCAGGCTTGACGAGGCTCTGAGCATCCTGACCTAGTTACAGATGTCCCTGCTTATTGCAGGGAGGTTGGACTAGGTGACTTTTGGAGGTTCCTTCCAACCCAATACATGTTATGATTCAATGCTGGATGAGGCCCACTGGATGTGCAGAGGTATGTGGCACACAACACCTAGTCAGGGCTAAGCCAGGGCTAAGCCACAACCAAAGCAGATGGCCCATCAGATGTCTTAGCCAAGTGACTCCTGAGTAGAGCAGGATATTGTTTATCACAGTAGCATCTGACAAACCAAGATAACAAATATTGTCTCATAAAACTTTGAATGCAGACACACTCTAGTCTTTTCTATTCTAAGTAATTTCTCCCTCTTTTTTCTTCTTAATGTTTGATTTTATTGCTTCTTGACATGGAAGTACTTTAATATTTTGCTTTTAATGTTCTCATATGCAGGAATTTAAATTATAAATTCTTTAGTGTCATAAGCATGCTACCACTTTATAAGAGGCAAAATATGTTCAGTGTAAAAGAAATGTGCTTTGGAAAAATTGATAATAAAAAGACGTAGGTGGGAGCAATAAAAGTTAGCCAGAAGCCTTCCCTGCTGGCAAACTGCACAGCTGAGATGTGTTGGCAGAAAGGGAGTGAAAGCATTTCTCTTAGGTGAACCTGCAAGCTCAAACAGCAGCATCAGAGAATAAAAAGGCAGCAGGAGGAGCAGCTTCTCATGGAGACAAGAAGCTTGTATGGGAAGAAAATTATATAGGTAAGGAAGAGGAGATTTGAGCATACAGAGAAGGATTTTTGCTGCATGCAGGAAAGGGGGAAAAAGCTGTCTGATGCATATTAAACTTGGCTTAAATCTTGTCAAGCTTCAAAACACTCAACTTGTGCTTCCCACTCTTAAATATTGTGGTCTGCATCCAGCCAAGGGCAGACAACTTGAGCCCTGAGCAGAAGTCAGTCCTCCAAACAGTTGGCTGTGGCTACTGGACGGTATTTAAGTCTTTCACTTGCATTTGCACTGCAGCCCTGGATTGAAATGATGCTCTTTATCCATTATATTAAGCTAGAGGCAGGAGAAACCCCTGTGTTTTGTAGCATCTGTACTGCCTGTCAGAGCATGCCAGTGTGCTCATACCCAGCTGCTGAGCCTGCCAAGCTCACTTAAAAGTGGCTTTGCTGCAGGGACAGGTACAATCAGAGACCATGTAGCCAGGCATGTAACAGCACTGGGATTTTGGTGTCAGCAACTATATGACCAAACCTGAAGGCAGGAAAAAACTGCCACCAGACATAGTTAGTTGAGGACAAGAGTCTGCAGTTTACTGCTGGGGAACTTGTCTTTCTTTTAGATGTCTTGTGTGGGTATTGTTATGCTGCAAAAAATAATTGATGTTAACTTTCACATCTGCTCTTCAGAGGTCTCTGCACTGCTTTCTCACATCTCTAACCCACAGACTCCAGGATTTATAAGCAATATGTGTTACTTGCAGGAAGAATAGGGGGAGTTTATTTTAGAGTCTGCTTAGTGCCAATAGTTCACCAGGTTTTAAGCTCCTATAAACTACTTGTTTTATTCCCAGTAGTTTTTCTACTTCAGATTCCCCCTTACTTTGTCTGTTTTTCTGTATGTTATCTGAGGATTCAATATCTTATTTTTTTTTAAGGACTTTTACCCACATGAAAACAAAGCAGGTAATACTATAGTTTACTGTAGCATTACTCTCTCTTTTTTTTTTTTTTTTTTTTTTTCAGACTTATAGTTTATCAAAAGAAATATATATAGAAAGGCAAGGTGTGCTCTTTTTCTCTGGAAAAGTCTGAAATTTTAATTTAAGAAGGACACTTGCATCTTTTACCTGGTGTTATGAAAAAAATGGAAATTCTCCTTGTCAAGAGGGTGTCTTATGTGAAAAAAACTACAGGGGCAAGGAGAGTGGTGTGAAGAACTCCCAAATATATTGAAAATATTGGTGACACAACTTTGGTATAAATTATGGTAGTTTTAGAGCACTTTTAGGCTTTAAATATCACCAGAGAATAATCTGTTAAAATTTCCACTACATGCTTCCTTATGTAGTTTGATGTTATAATTTTATAGCACCTCTCTGCAATGGAAGAAACAAAAGGTTGCACATAACCAGAGTCAAGATGTTGATTTAACATAATATTGGATGTGATCAATCAGCAAATTTTGCAGTTCTTAGCAATAATGATCTGGCTGCAGTATCATTAATTTTGATGTCTGGAAAAAAAAAAAAATTGCTCCACAAGAGTTTTCAGAGTGAGAAGAAATTTACTTGAACCTTAGAGAAATGGAGTAGTAGGTTTAAGTGTGGAACCAATCCTTAAAATGGATCACTCATGATAAAATGAAAGCACAGCTTTAATGAGATCCATCTAGGAAGTCTGTGCCCATGCCAGCTTCATATCTAGCACTGGTAGAATAACTTACCCCATTGTAAGCTTTAGTAGGATGATTGTTTTAAATAATACAACAGTCAGTGGTGATGCTAATTGGAAACAGTTGTGGTTAATTTTTTAATACCTTAGGGATAATTGCATAATATTTTGAGCATCAGAAGGTTCTAGTGCCTGCAAAGAAGATCTCATTATACAGCTGGAGGTTAGCTTCTCTTGGAAGCCCTTTATGGCTAAGCTGTTTGGCTAACATAGTCAAAGAAGTGTTGTCCAGGCGTTGCTCATTGGCATTCTGCTCACGTGGGTTACTACTCTGCCTTTCCCAAGATGATTCAACTTATAAGGTGAATAAGGTGACTGGATTTTGTTGTTTGTGCTGAAGATGATGTGATTTCAACAGTGTTTAGAAACAACTGGCAGTTACATCAGCCCTGGAGCTGATTGCTGCATGGGCAGTTCCTGCAGGGGAGTCCTTGTCCCTTCACACTTCTGGAGATCAGCTCTGGTGAAGTTCAGCAAAGTCAGGTAGCAAGTGTGCAGCTTTGAGTCTGAATGTACAAAGGTCTCTTAAAAGAGATTTTGGCAGCCTTGCTTTGTGTGTGCAACCCCTGTTTTCACTATTTGTCTACAGAAGCAGCAGCTCTCTTCCCCTTGGTAGTATATTATGAATCAATGTGTATAAAGGTTTCACTGATTCAAAACCTCTTCTGTGACCTGAAGATTCAAATACATTGACTTTCAGTGGAACTGGAAGAGCAGATTCATTAAGGCATTCTTGGAAATTCCAGTGAGGGACACCTTACGCAAAAATGAGCAATCTAACCAATGATGTGTAATGATTTTGAGTGACTGCAACTTACAACATACTTAGAACATCCACAGTTCCCATTTTTAGGGTCTGTTGTTCCATCTGCTTCTCTGTTTGCCCATTTATATCTGGTTAGTGTTTTAAATTTGATTTTTAAAATAGTGGTTGATGATAAAAGCAGTAAGAGCCATAATTAAGTGTAAAACAGTAGCATAGAATTATCATTCAGTTTTGTTGCCTGAAGGAGATTGTCTAAAGTTTTTCACCAGAGTATGCTGAGAGTAATTCCAATTAATTTGGAGTAATATATCCATGTGTACATAAAGAAGTTAGAATCATCAGTTTTTGAGTATTTCTTTCTAAGACTGTACAATAGACACATGGAATTTCAACTTTACTTTTATCTTTGGGAAAGCAAGGTCTGTTTTTCTTCACAGTTTCTATTTTAAAATTGGCTGTGTAACAAATTTGAGAACATATGGTGTGAAATACTATTCCAGTGTTGTAGGTAATGTTTTACAGCACTGGTTAAAGTGGAATTGTTTTACAAGCTTAAGGTCATGTTATTGTTGCTTTTAGCCTTACCATTTGCCTCATATCAGACCTTTTTTTTTTTTTTTTCTTAAAAGCTACTTACCACCTGAAGTGTAGCATCTTTTCCATGTGATGGGACTTCTTAACACTTGGGAATGCACAGAAGAAAAGAAACTATTATTACCAAGTTCTACTCCATCAATCAGAATGCTGTCATTTAATAAACTCTGCAGTAGTTACCTCACTAATATCATCCTATGTGAGCTATGTGGGTTTTTTGAGAGAATGGAAGAAAATTCCTCCTGCAGGCCCGTAATGCAGTAAACCATGACTGTGTATTAATTTAAATATCTATTAGTGGGGCTGACTCTAATGTCTGCAGCACAGCAGCAAAGATGGTCACATTTTTCATTTTCACAGAAAATATGTTTTTATAGTTTTTGGTTTATTTTGGTTTTTTTTTCCCCTCACAAAGGCGGTTACAGCTTCATTTTAAACCATGGCAATTTTTAGATTTTAGCTATTCCATGCTGGTCTCTTGTATCTAACAGTACTAATTCTTATTCCTGTCAGGTATAAGTTTATCTATTCATGGGGCTGAAAAGCGTGCGCAAATCTGTCAGAGGAGAACTGCAGCAAGCTACCCAGTGTCACAGCATCCGCCTGTGGTTGGGCATCCTTCACTCCCACAAGTTAGAAGGTCAATAAAAATGGAAGCCTCGTCTTCTGGATCTAGTATTTCAGCAGTCACTGGTGGAAAAGCAAAAGTCCACCAGCCAGGTAACAGATTTGCCTTGAGACCTTTTTCAGTTCCATTCCTTGTGGTTGTGAAGCTGGTGTTAGCAGCATCAGATCGTGCTTGCATGGAGATCAATCTATGGATTGTCAGAGCTAGCGATTGATGTTTTGTCTACGTTTGCTATGTTTTTGTCAGTTATAGATTATAGTGAGTAACAACAGTTGAGTCAGCTGAGACTGGGAAATAAAAATATTCATTTAATCATAAAAAAAACCAATACAACATGTAGTGGTATCCAAGATGTTAATGCAGAGAGAGCTTTGGGCTATTGCTTTTTAATACTGCTCCACTTATATATGTTTAATTTTGATAAGCCCTGAGCTAATGGCAATGCTCTAGGGGCTACAGGCATCCCCTGTGGAACTCTGTAATTGACACTAATGTTGGTTTTGAACAAAGGCACAATCCAGGGTATAGATCAAAGTCTTTCTGCTACAAAACAAACAAAACCTTTAGATCTAAAGGAGATTTTAAAACATACATTAACTGGTTAACAAAATGAAACTTTTTTTAAAGAAAGTCAAAATCTTCTGGGAACGATCAAATTCTAATTGACATCATGAATTCATTCCTTGTTATGTTAATTGCCAGAGCTATTTTAGAAGTATCTTTTCACATAACAGGGGAGTACATTTGTGCTGGCCATGTTCAGTCATTCTTCACTGTGAAAATTAAATTCCAAATTTCTTTCCCTATTAGAGCAAATTAAGGCTGTCCATAAAGTTAGTTTTGTAGCTTCTGTATTGAAGGGTCTCAATAATCTTCCAGCACTCCTTCCCAGGAGAGGACATGATGTGGCCTGTGTGCAGCTACAGGCTGCCATGGGGCATAGTCTATTTGTACAGGACATAATTCTGCCTGCAAACCCTTAGTGTGCTTCCATTAGCTTGCAGATCTAGTAGATGGCTTAATTTTTGTAAAAGTTGGAAATGTGTATTATTTGCTGTGGGTTGCTATGGAGGTCTACTGCCATAATTTTCATACACCCATACTATTTAGTCAGAGTAATCTTTGTCAACATATATTAATTAAGAATTTACAGTGACTCATAACCATATGCTTTGTTTTTTTCAGTTCCACTGTTCACTTGTTTGTCTGTCTATTTTTTCAGCTTCTATGGTTTTTTTTGAAGCACAGAAATTACTACTACAGAAATGTTGTGGTTGCTAAAGATACATAATCACAACGACAGCATGTAAAAGACTGAAAAAATCCTGCATCATTGTTTATGAAAAAAAAAATAATATTTTGAACATGCATAACTATTTTCCTTTTAAGCTGCTGCACATTGTACACCGATGTGTTGGCAGATATGGCCTCTGCTTTAATGCTAAATAATGGATAAGCAATATATGGTTCACTTCTGAGAAAAAGATCCCTCTTTAGGTAGACCCGAGAGGTTTCCTGAAATGGAGCTCATTAGTGAGCATCATTTAAATAATGATTCCCTGAGGAATTTAGAATCATAGAATATCAGGTTGGAAGGGACCTTAGGGATCATCTGGTCCAATCTTTCTTGGCAAAAGCAGTCTCCACAAGATGTCCCAGCACCCTGTCCAGATGTATCTTAAAAGTGTCCAAGGTTTGGGAAATCTACAGCTTCCTTGGGCAGCTTATTCCAGTCACTAATTGTTCTCACTGTGAAAATTTTTCCTCTTGTATCTAATTAGAACCTGCCCAGGAGTAACTTGTACCCATTTCCCCTCATCTTTTCCATGTAACTCCCTGAAAAAAGGGAGTCTCCATCTTCTTCATAGCCATCCTTTAACCACCAGAACATGGTTATAAAGTCTCACCTAAGCTTTCTTTTCTCAAGGCTGAACAAACCCAGTTCACTTAATCTTTCCCAGCCCTTTGATCATCTTTGTGACCTTTCTCTGGACCACCTTCAGCCTTTATAATGGTGACCAAAACTAAATACAATATTCCAGATGTGGCCTGACAAGTCCTAAGTAGACTGGGATGACTATCTCTGCTAGTGGTACCCTTCCTAATGCAACCCAGCATCCCAGTGGCTTTCTTTGCCACAGCAGCACACTGTTCACTCATACTGAGCTTGTTGTCCACCAGGACACCCAGGTCCCTTTGCACAGAGCTGTTCTCCAGCCTGGCAGATCCCAGTTTATGCTGCATTCCTGGATTATGTTTTTGCAGGTGCAAGACCTTAGACTTTTCTGTGTGGAACTTCATAAGGTTCTTGTTGATACACTCTTCCAGACCAACCAGATCTTCCTGCAGGGTTATTCTCCCTTCCAAAGTGTCCACTTCCCAATTCAGTTGGTATCATTGGCAAACTTCCTTAGAGTACACTTGATCCCATCATCCAGATCACTTATGAAAATATTAAACAAATATTCAGTACAGTCATATGAGATTAGTTTTGTTTGACATATTCTGTTCTTTAGACAATAACAGCATATTTCACCTACAATGAACATACTTGGTTCAAGAAATTTAGTATCATGAGCTTCACTGAAGTTAAGAGAAGTTAATAGCACTCAGTGCCTTAAAGGCTGCAGATTTTTAAATATGACCTTCTAATTCTCTGTAAGACCACTAAATTTGTCTCTGTGTCCAAGTTAAAATGTAATCATTTGAGCTCTCTGCAAATACAGTCTAAGAAAAATTATGGTCAGGCTGCAATAGAAATAAATATCACTCCTAAGATAATTTTTAAATTTAAACTTAAAATCGTATGTTATTCACTCTTAGTCACAAATTAACAGCTTTTGCTTCATAAATAATTAGCCTAATGCACTAGCTGTCCAGTGACAGTACCTTATCTAAGGCTGTAAGTTATAGTTTGGTATTTTAGAGAGAAAATGTTTTCATGTATATTAATTACACAGGTAACAGACCTTACACTAGCATTTTTCCAGCTATCCTACTGCTACTGCATACAGTAAATTCCTCATGTTTTTGTTCAGTCTAATTTTAAATAGCTCGTACAATTTAGATTCTTCCTTCTATTGGAGTGATGTTATCACAGTCAGAAAGGTCTCACTGTTGGAGTAGTATACATTATATTCAGTCTGAAATTTTCTTTGTCCAGTTAAAAACACAAAGTCTGGCATAATAGATTGTACAGAAAGGAACTCTGAGCTTTTCTGATTCTTATCAATCAGAGAGGCTAGAACCATGGAAAGAAAAGATCCTTGATAAAATGACAGTTACCATTTTTTTTCCCCCTTCCAACAGCACACCACTTCTGTCTTCTGAATGCTGCTTCATTTTCCTTGGTCACTTTTCTTCTTTCCAGAATTACACCTTTTCCTATTTATCCCAAATTCTTTTTAACTGACAGCTGTTTCCTTTGGCTGCAGTTCATAGGTAGCTACATGTAATGAGGAAGAACTGTAGATATGTTTCAATAGTAGAATGCACCTTTCCAGCTTGCTGCCCTCACAATTTTATTTGTAGCTGGTAAAGAGCCCAAGGCTGATGACTTCTACTGTTACTCTGGGTGTTAGCATGGGTAGTGAGCAGTGAGTTGTCTGTAATGTACCTTATAATAAATAAAAATGGAAAAAAAAAATCGTGTGCAAGCTTGAAAAGAAGTGCACAAGCAGAACTGCAACTTCTGAGCACTGATTTGAAGCAGACCAAAAGGTATCAAGTAGCTGAAACAAAACACAAAGGAAAATGGAAAAATGAAGGGAAGAAAATTGCTATTAATGGTGAAGATTCCTGATAGCTCTGTAGGTATACCTGGTACTACATTTGGCTGGTATAAATTGTTACAACTCCCCTGAAGATGTTTTATGTTGGAAGTATCTGTGTTGCATACAGAAGGCTTATTTTGAAAGAGATGGTAATGAGCACTTAGGTTGTAAGAGATGCAGAGCCAAATACTGAATGAGCCTAGAGGAGGTTAAACCATCAATTCCAGTCCATTCCCTCATTGTCAAGATTAGGCAAGTGTAGGGGATGGAAGATATGCTGGCCATATGACAATGTGGCATCTTAGCTGTGAATAAGCAGACCTTTAGTTTCTGCCTGGTCCTTCCACTGATACTCTTTATTCCAAATCAGAACAATGTTAACTTCTTCCTGGTGGTGACAAAGTCCTTTTTCCTCAGACTCTGCAGCAAGTTGTCTAACCTAGTCTCTCTTGGAGTCATTCATTTTGCTGGCTGTGAAAATTTTGCCTTATTTAATAAGTCTAAGCAACTTTAAATATAATTCTTTCATTTCTGAAACCGGAATCTTCTTAGGTCTTAAATACTTGTAAGGCTTGATAACAATTGTTACCCATCTTGTAATAACAGGGTTTCAAAGCTTTCCCAGCAAGATTTTCCTTCTCTGTGCTTCCTGTAAAAGCCTCTGGTTAAACCTTAATATATTCTGAGGTTTATACAGAAGTGTATCTATAATAACATAGCTATTCATTTACTTGTACGTATTAGATCTGCAGGAAATCTGCACATCCAACAGGAAGAGTTGTCTTTGAAATAACTTATTTCCAGAATTGGTAAATATGTCTGTAAAGCTTCTTCACTGTGGGAAGCATGAAATTATTATAGAGATTTCTGCTTTCATTAGTTTACTGTTCAAAGAGATCTCCTTCAAAGCCAAAGAGCAGTACATTTTGGAATGATGATTCTTTGCTACCTGAAATGATATAGGCATATCCATGGGATTTGGAAGAACTTTATGTTCAGTGGCAAGGAAATATCTACTGAAAGAGCCACTTTCTGGCAGTACAGTGGAAGTTTAGTGGGGTCATTGGAATTCAGTGAGAATCTTTTTTTGTGGTCTCTTGCCTTGTATGACAAATAGTAGCTCTCAGATATAAATATGAAAGGAATATGTGTTTTCCTTAGGCATGCTTTTCTTGACTTTTGGATCCCCTTGTTTTATTGCTCATCAAACTGTAGCATTTTTATTGATTCTGTATTTACTGGGCATGAAAGTAAGAAAAGAGCTAGTGGTGTTGGCCAACAACAGCTAGCACAAGAGGCAAGGACAAATGCATGGTTCTTGAAACTGTGGCAGTCAAAATTAAAACAAAAAGGGAAATGTATGTTTAATGAGCTTAGTCACAGCTTAATGAACTTTGAATCACCAAGAAAGCTAGAACTGAGTCCTTCAAAAATGATAATTTACTGTGCAAAGATATCCTTTTCTCATCACAAATGTGCACATGCTTGTCAGCATTCACATTTGGTTGTCAGTAGTCTTTAGAGATCTGTGTTTGTTCAGTGTGATTTGTTGGATAATCACATTACTTTTTCTTTGCTGACTGGCAGGACATGTGGCATACATCTCTTCAGACTAAAAAGAACAAACTCCTGCAAATAATTCTGCCAGAAGGTTCTCTCATGCAAATATTTCTTGGCAGCAAACGCATGCCTGGTGTGAGAATGACTGATGTAAACTCACCTGAAAATTTGAATTCACACTGACAGTAGTGTTATTACCTTACTTGTCTAACTTTATTAGGGGACCAATCTTTTCCAATGTGCCTTCTGCTGGGTGCATATAGAACTTCCTTCCATGTGCATTGAAGCACAGAAAAAGCAAGCAGATTTAAAAAAAAAAACAAACCAAAACTGTAATATTCCCTTCATTAAGCTATTTTTCCTATTACAAAAAAAAACAAAAACAAAAACCAACAGAAACAACAAAATCCAAACAAACCATATTTACAAGAAATGTCACTATGTAGAAGAGATGTTAATATCAAAGGAACCAGCTTGCACACTTAAGTTTTGCCTTTACAGTGCAAGTTTCATGTGCCAAACAAAATTTCTTCCATGTCTGTACCTGACATGTGAGCCAGAAACACATCCCAGCTGAACAGAGACAGTTAAATCTCCTGCCTGTTGGTGCTCTGCAGCCTCTGCAAAGCTCCTAATGTGAAGAAACAGTTTGCCTCAATTACAGCGAGGATCTTTTGTCACTGGGCTGAGTGACAGGTCGTCACATGGTGATTATGCAGTACTTTGAACTTAAGAGCTGAACTAGCTAGCAGATAATGCAGAGCTTGAAATCTTCTATCACTTTGCTTAGTCATTCAGGCCATTTCATTCATCACTTTACTTTTCTAGGGCAAAAGCCACTCCTTTGAAAATTACTGCTCCTAAGCTGAAGTCTTCTAAAATGTTCATTCTGGCAGTTTGGAGAACAGTTTTGCAAGCAGCATGTTTGTCTGTTTGTTTTGGGTTTGGTTTTTGTTTGTTTGTTTTTTGAAAAAGAGCTAGAGAATAAAACACTATTTTTCAAAGATATTTAATTTAAAGATACTTGATTCAAGCAGAAATTGCATCCCTCTGTATCAAATTATGCTGCATGTGACACACGCAAGTACTGATCCTACCTGGGAGCTCTGCACCCCTCAATAAGTGGCTTCAAAAATAATATGAATAATTTTAAGTAGTGGCTTTGACGGTATGGAGTCACGAATTGTTTTGATTGGAAGAGAGCTTTAAGAAGTTCTTTCAGGGTGTTCTGCTTCTCTGGGGAATAAGTATCTTTAAAATATCTTTTCAAAGACTTTTTTTCCCTGTCTCCTTTGATCAGTCTCTTGTTTGCAGTTGTAAAATGATCTTAATCCACTTTTGCAGCCAATTATGTACAATTACTTTCAAATCAATACAGTGCACCCTCAGGTTTTGACTCACAGAGCTGTTGTCAGTTTATTACATGTAGTGACCTCATGAAGGCTGGAAAATGCCTCTCTCTGTGGATGGTCTCAATCATTCCACATGCAGTTTCTCTCAAGGACAAACTTGTCCAAAACAAAAAAGGGCAACCAGAGGTGGCTTGGAAATATCAGTGATCAAAACTGATCACTGGTAGGAATATAGGAAATATATCCCAATAATATATATATAATAATATCAATATATCCAGTGATCCCAAGGCAAGTCTATAATGTCCTGACACCAGTGTACTATAATTGTCTTAAGAAAATTCTTCACCACTCGACCTTTGCTGAAGAAAATAGACAATATATATAAAATTTTGCAATGTTTCAGAGAAAGTAACAACTGATTTTATTTTTATAATAGCTTATCATTCAAGAAGCAATGAAAGAGACTTTGATTGTCATGTTGAAAGAGACTAAGTGGTTGTCATGTTCCTGTAATGCTTGACTGAAAAATGTGGCTTTTAGCTCTATAGTTATTGCTTAAAAGGGGCTTAGTGTTATGTAACCCTCTATTTCTAATGTAAAATATGTTTTATATATTCCAAGGAAAGATTGTAGCAAGTAGACTGTCAAAAGATGGAACACAGTAGCTTCTACTCTAGCAGAGATGTTTTTAAAGTCAAAACTGGGATTTACAGTCACAGGGCTGCAGAGCATTACTAATTTCCACAAAATCTCTGTTCCAGTCCCAAAGATAGCAAGACCTGTCTTTACAATGAAGAAAATAAACCCCAAAAACCAACAAAACAGGGGTTTGCACCACCATGGATGAGTAGATATGATACAAGTAAATGCATCTAGGAATCAGTACTCATGAGAAATTCCAACCAGTGTAAATGAGAGTAATGGAAAATGTACTGAATTGTTCTGTCCTTTTAGGTCTTAGACTTCTTTCTAGATTCTCATTTGCAACATACAAATGTTCAGAAATGCCTCTCCAGTGTATTTGTGACATTATTCAGACTGCCTCCAGTGCATTCCTATCCCAGGCATTGTGGCACTTGAAAAGGATAGCTTTGCTCCCAGTAGGGAAGCACACACTTTGGTGTCTGATGCCAGCCAGTGTTTAATGGAGGGGAGAATGGACACCATATGTCTTCATAATACCTTAGTCTGTGATAAATTAGTAATATTAAGTGTTTCGAAATCTCTTCTTCTCTACTGCTGCTTCTGGAAGATAAGAAAAGAATTTATATTAATATTATTAAATATATGCCAGGCCTTACAGTGTGTTGCAATACAAAGAGAAAGTATTTTTAAATTGCCTTTCAAAAATAATTTCAGTATTGTTATTATAATGCTTTTGACATGCCCAGCTATGGCATAGCTGCTTCTTGCTAAACACAATGATTTGTGGTTTTAATTTTTTTTCTTGGTTTTTTTTCCTAATGTTCATTGGACTTTGTAATGGAAAATTAAGTAGCCCTATGTATTTATTGCAATAACTTTCAAAACTAACAAGGTTTTTTTTGTGCTTTTAAATTCAGTTATTTATTTTTGGACACTAACATGCAGACACGTTATTTTTTTTCATAATCAGTGAGAAACCCTCTGACATAAATAGAGTTTTCTGCATAGTGACAGTGTATACACTTTCTAAATGTAATTGGTAAACCAATTAAGAGCAGCGAGAGTTATATCCATGTCCTTACATTTTTAGAGACACATATGGCAATCTACAAGGTCAAAGTTTTCCTAAGGTCTGAAAATATTTCCAGAGTACCCAATATTTTCAGTCTCAGAAGCATATTGTGTAATAATTCTGTTATATTTGAGAGCTTTGACTAAAATCAGAAGTTTTTAAAAGCCTTACTTTCAACGTGTAACATTGCCTATTATTTTGAATTCTTCCAAAACTGTGGATATGCTTTGTGGATAGATGAGTCTTACCTTGATATATTGCATCTTAAATATACATGTATATCAACAAGTTCTCAGAAACTGAGAAATAAAAAGCACACCACCTTTTCCTATCTTTATGCCCATTGCCATCTTCAAAAGGACCCCAAGACTGGAAACAAGCATCAGAATGAAAGAAAATAAGAACACATCTCATGCCCCCTTCCCCTTATAAAAATCTGAAATAGTGTTGAAGCTGTAAGGGAGAGGAAACAATGCTGCTGGTGAAGAGCATGGGCAGAAGGAAAGCTTCTGGATAATGGGGTTGTGTTCCAGCATGGAGTCAAGCACTGGGCTGCTGGGACAAAGAGTTGCAGGTTGAAAATAGAGCCTTTTTCTTCTGTAGAGAGAAGGAGCAGCCCAAGGAAGGACAAGGGATATGTTTCTGGATCACTTGCTGAGAAGGTACTTGTGAAAGAAGACATGCAGCCTTTGCCCAGACATAAGTGAGGCTTTTGATGGGAAGCCATGTAGGTCTGAGAGAACTGCCCTCGTGTGAGTGAGGCCTCAACAAATGAGTAGAGTTCATGTGGGGAGAAAGGACCAGAGGAGAGAGGTGAGCATGACTCATCAGTGTTACTGCCCTGTGCACTGCTGGCTTGCAGGTTATTAGTGTTAATCTGACCTCCTGAAAGACCTTTAGACATTTCCAGAGTCTTGTTCTTAAAGCCCTGTAGGGAGGGGAAAGGTAGATCTTGAAAAATGCTGATATTGCATCTTTTCATATCTGTTCAAGAAGAAAGTAGGCACTGAATGGCAGAGTTATCCTTCATGATGCAAAAGTCATTTCTGCGAGGACTCAGCCCATATTTTCAGGAACTCTCCTAGATATATGTGGAGAGGACAAACCCGTCTACCTGGACAAAAGAGTTGTAAGGAAAGTCTGAAATGGCCTATTCTTTTTTTAATTCCCATTGAGGAAGGCAGTATCTGTATTAGAGGTAGTCAAGAGGAGCCAATGTATTATGTTTAATATTAAGCTGATCAGGGCAAAATTAAATTATCCTGCTGATATTAAATTTTGGACCTTCGTAATTACAGACTCATAAATTAAAATTTGTTCTATTTTCAAAATGTGGCTACTAACCACATGTATATTAAACATACCTAATATTATCTTCTGCGACTTTATTTCTGTGTTTCTTCTCTTGAACTGTTATGTGATATTTTGTCTTATCAACAATATTTTCCCAGTGTGTAACTTTACACTACTGTATATGACAATTTTAAGAGCAGCAATAATAAATTAAATACTTTTAACATATGAAAATATATCTAATATAATCACTGCACTAAGACTGATGCAGGGAGTAGCACTCTGGCATCCAGTTTATGCCACAGGACATAAAAATGCTTAGGCAGAAATAATTTTACAATACTTTATTGGTTGATGAGGAATAAAATAATATGATACTGGATTTCTTACAGAAAACAATTGGAGATTGTCTCTGACCAGTGTAACAAAAGCAGCTCTCTTTAAAAGACTTGTTCTGAAACACATTAGCTTTACACCTAATAACATGTAATTAGCTATCTCTAAACCACTGCTTTCAGGACAACTTTATCTTGCTAGGAAGACACATGTATAGTAATATATATTTGCACATATTCTGTGACTCAGAAACCAGTTTCTTTCTTTCTAATGCAGTAATTGAACCAATGTGTTTTTCATCCATTGAGGTGTTATTGTCCAGTGCAGTCATGGGATGGCTGGGAAGACCCACTGTGGTGTGCATGTTGTTTCATTGCTGTCACAGAAATGAGGAAAGCCAGAACTGAGGTCAGTAAAGCCATGGATTTCACATGTGTATATATAGCCCTGACTAAGATATATAGGTAACATTTCAATCTATTTCCAGTTTAAAATCTCCTTTTGCTGTAGGTGACCTGCCTAGCACTCACAGGGAGAAACTAGTAGAAAATGTACCTGTAGGGGTGATTCTTCACCCAGTGTTGACCTGTTTTGACTTCCCTGAAAAGGGCACCACATGCAACAGTTTTCTGCCTGTTTTACAGAAAAGGTTCTGAAGAAGCAACTGCTCTGTAGAGTCTAGAGGCAGTACTTATTGTAGCAAAACAAAAATGCTTATATTAGAATTATATTTGCTTTTGCTAAATATTGCCCTGAGCATCTACCAACACGGGAAACTAGTTATTTGCCTCTCTTATTTAATATCCATGCTGAAGTATCACCATTTTTTTTAAATAAGGAATCAGCTCACTATACTGATAGAAGTTACTGGTTACCTACCTTTTCAGAAAGATTCTTTGAAGCAGTAAATTTTTCTTTACAGAAACTTCTGGAACTATAGGTAAAACATTTGTTTTCACTTGCTGAATTAATTGAAATGAGGCAGACCAAAGAAGAGGGACTGTGATTTCAGAAAGCAACTGAGACAAGTTATTTCTGTTCTGGCCAATGAGCAGAACCTAAGTTACAAAACCCTTCAAGAAGCCCTGGCTGTCTCAGTGAATTACAAAGATCTGCTCTGATCTCACATGTCCATTAAAAAAAAAATTAAAAAAATTTAAAAAAATAGTAAATATGAGCCCTTTATTGTGCGTGGAGAAACAGCAGCACCTGTTCCATCAGCTTCATTTTCTATTCCTCATTTTGGTGCCAAATACTAAAGCACATTTTTCTGTGCACCCGAGTGCTCATGCTCAATTTCAGACTACAATGCGAGGATATCCATCTACAAATATGATTTGCATATCACAGCACATGTATAAAAATATGCAGGCTTTCAAAATCTGGCTCCAGGTAATTACTGTGCCAGAAAATAGACTTTAGCTTGTAAAGTTCACATCTAAAAAGCTGAATGCGATAATTGGCTAGATACTAGAAACAGTAACAAAACCTCATGCAACAAAGAACCTGAGTATGTTCTTCATTTTAAGCAGTCACAAAATCTCTCCCACTTCAGTGGGAATGACCTTGTTTAACTTCAGAACCATAATAGCTACCCTGCACATAATTAACTTCTCTGATACATGTGATCATTTTAATATTTAGAAGTATGTTGAGATTCTGGTTTAAAAGAGGCCATCTCGTTCAGCCTCTAAAATTGAAATACCTTTTAAAATCTCATTTGTTTTCCTACCACAATTACTAGAGTCTCCTCAAAAAAAATTGTTGAGGGTTGGGCTGTTCACTAGACAAATGACAGGTGCTCTCTATTAACCCCTCTGCCTTCCCAGAAAGGGAAGAGACAGGGAATAAGAGAAACACTTATGAATTGTAAAAGAAAACTAAAACAGCTTTAATGAAACAAAGCAAAAAAAGCCCCAAAAAACAACAAACAAATATATACAAAACCAATATGAAACCCAACCTTCCTGATGGCAGTTACATTCCCATCACCATTGATTTTGGGAACAGGCACTGGGGAAGTCCAAGACTAAAGTCAGCAGCTGGTTCAGGAGTGGGATTCTGGAAATGGAGTCAGGAATGCACAGATTGGGATCAAAGGCAGAAGGGACAGAATTTTCCCTTGACACTGGCCATAGAAGAAGAGAGCTTGACCCTCATGATCCCTCAGCTTTATATTTAATATGACATATATGGGATGATATACCATGTTGGTCACTTTAGGGTCACCAGTTCTTTCTGCTTCTCCCTGCAGGTTTGTTTTTTTTACTGCACCTCAAAAGTGGTACACAAGATTTAGCAGTAACCTTGGTCTTTGTAGGAGTAAATATGAGCAAGAGGCTTTCTGCACACGAATCCTTGGTGGCATCAAACACTGTCACTTCTGGAAGCGAACACTGTCTGCAAAAATAAGCTGTTAACTTCAGAAAGTGAATTTAGAAGAAAGTTGAAAAGTAAAATAACAGAATTTGTTCTGTTCTAACTCAAATATGGCACAAATAAAGGGAAAAAACCCCAATATTTTAAGCTTCAGTGGGTAAATCAGAGTGAATGCCATGAGCTAATTGAAAATATGACTTCAGTTGAACTAAAACAGCTCAGTAAGTTGAGAAAAAGTTCAGGCTGATTTTTTAATAATATCACATAAAATTTGGTAAATCTAATATTTATTTCACTTTTGTTCATCTTTGTTTATTTCTCACATTTCTGTAGAAGAGGGTCTTTCCATAGAAACAGACAGGTTTAGGCTGGATGTTTTCTAACCACTTTCTAGACTATTATTCATTAGTAAAAAAGTGGCTTTGAAATTGAATATGTACATTCTCCAGCAGCTTCATTATATTAACAGGGCTGTAATTAGATAGTCTGTCAGATATCAGCACTTTGAGATGTCCATTGATGACTGGCTGGCTGTCGCTTACTTTCTCCCTGGCCCAATTAGTTTAGGTCTGCTGGAGATACTGCAGAGATCCTGCTACCTTTAAGTGTTCTAAGGAGCAATGATTGGGGTGTAACAAGGATGGTTTGGGGTAAGAGAGTGTTTCATATCTGTCAGTATTGTCTTCATTTTGCTCTAACTAATGTTGAAATGGAGAAGAAAGACTGGTGAATTTGAGGATGAAAATATATAATGGTATATGTTAAAAGTGGTAGCTGAGTATTTAACAAGAAACTGAATGATAGCACTTGAAAAGCTTCTTAATTGCTGCCCACTGCTTACTTCTCTACCTCCATTTTATTGTTCATATGTCCTTTCTAGCAGCTGCAGTATTTTCTCTTGGTCCCTAGAAGTGTCTTCTGAGGCAAATTCTAGCCTCCCACCTCTAAGGCCATCTGCAGATTTCCCTAGGCTGCTATTACATGAATAATCAGCTGTCTCACTTCAGAAATTCTCTTTGTTCTACATCATTAAATGCTGACTCCTGCTGCTGCTATGACAGATCACTTTACAGGAATCTACAAGGGGAGCTGTCTCTGATGTTAACAACGAGTCTTTGCTGTGGAACAAAAGAATACACTGAGGCAACCATGAGACAATTTGAATATGTAATATTTTTCAGCTGCTTTATGTATGCCTATTTTGAGATCAGTGTCTCCAAAAAATGACGATGGGTCTTTAGAAAGACCCTTGAGTAATTTCATTCCCAGGGATAAATTCGTCTCTCTCATCAAGGCAGTGGTGAGATGATAATTTAGCAATGGGAGGGGAAGATACAGTGGGCTAGGGGTGAATTCAAAACATGTCCAACATGTTATAGGCAGACTAGAAGAAAGGAAAATGTTTCCATCAAAAGTATGAATGATAGGCTCTAGTCAAGGCACGATAATGGATTAAATGACCTGAAGGTTTCTTCTTCCACCATGGTCTTTGTTATGAAGTCCTTTCCCAGTTATCTCCTGACTGCTACAGCTCTCTGCTAACTACGCATATTAGTTACCTAAGGGCATCACCTCTAACAGATGCCCTTGTGAATGGTTCTTCTGCCACTCTTTATAACCCAGCCATATGCCCAGTAGCTCCCTCTCTTTCTCTGACTCTATCAAAGTACCTGCCCTGTAGCCAGTGGCTTAAGGTTGTTTGCCAAGTACCTTTTCCTGCCTCCTCTTGATGTGCAGCTATCTTTCTCTGTGTGGAAAGGGTGTGTTCAAAACTTGCTGCTTTCTCTGCTCATGCTGAAAGAACACTGAAATATGTAATTCTTGTGCCTATTTAAATATGCAAATAGGTTTGAAAGTATGAGCCACTGGTCTATGTTTTTATTCTGCAGTGCTTTTAAACAGCAACCATTACAAACCAGAGTGACCCCCTTTGAGATAGTACTGGAGTGCTTCCTAGACCATAGCATGCCATCAGCTTGGCATGTGAGAACTTTGTGGTGTCCTGTGGCTGAAGCATGATGTCCATGCTCTTTTTGTCTTAATGATTGTTTTCTGTCCTGAGACTTAATTCATCCTTTGTGTCTTAGTGTATTTTATTTTAGCCTGACTGTTCCTGTAGTGCTGTGTCATTTGTAACAACACCTCTTGTCTGTTTCCACATTTTGCAGTTAGTTGTGTAGATGCTATGGTGAGGGGATGCTCATAGCATGACAACATGTGTTCACCTGAACAGGGCACTTGCCAGTGGTGACTCTGCATCATTGCTAAGATCAGAGAATGTTGTTTCATTCTATTTAGCTTTAAATTAGTCCATGTTCTATCTAAAGCTGTCTGGTTTGAAGAAAAAATGGTTCTGCTAGGGGTAAAAAAAAAGAAGTAGCTTTATTCAATGTGTATGTTCCCTCACCTGAAAGCCTTTTGGATGGATTTTCTACTGCACTATCACAAACTCCATCAATGTCTTCAATTTCTTCAGAAGGAAGAGAGGATTTTCAGGGTAACCGACTGGAAACACAAATATGGATAAAACCAGACATACAGAAGACAGATGTGGACTTTTCAGAAATTCTTAATGCAATACAAGAAAGTAAGTTATTCCTTGGATGAAAAATTTAGTTTATGATAGAAGAATCAGTTGAGATGCATTGAAATTATAACTGAAGGACCATATGACACGATGAACTAAATGATAAGTATGTATTACTAAAATATTTCAGAAGGTTCAATGGCCAGTAAAAAAACCCTTTACTATCGGAGAAGTCATAGTAAGATTTGAATTATTCCACTGCTGGAATCCCTAGGCATCTCTCTTTCCTATGCAGAAGTAATCTGAAATATTTAGTTTCCCATTACTTTAATTCATTCTTTGCACTCTTGAATGACTGTGTGAACTAATTATGTTGTGCAAATGCTTCAGTCTGGGAAGGCTGGGTTTGAAGTTCCAACTGTTCAGAGTGTTGGGGTACATTCACATTTTGGCAATCTTTATGAGCAGAAATGATGAGCTTGTCACAAGAAATGAAGGTCTCTCCATCTGAGATACTACATGAAACCATTTCTTTTCACACGTAATGTGCTGTGGATTAAGAATTGATTGTTCCACCTTTCTCAAATCCAACTGCAGAATCATCTCAAGACTTGTACTAGAAGAAATACTATTCTTGTTAACAACAGCAGCAGACAACCCCCTACCTAAAACTCGCACAACTTTGGAATCCAAAAGAATCTGGAATTTCACTGGGAATTTTCCATAATAGATTTAAAATACACATGCAGGCCAAGAATCAAAATACATGCTCTGGCATCCTGGTTTCTCTCTTTTCCAGTTTTATTTAAAATTCAGTGTTTTGTGTAGCAATTTTCTAAAGTGAGAAACAACAACTTGCATTCTTCAGTGTTTAAAGGTACGTAAAAATGTGTAAAAATCTGCACTTCACCTTATTTTTGCCATACAAATTAATCAACTCAGGTCGTTTGGTGGTGGTATTAGTTTGTGGGTGGAAGGAAAACTGTCACTTTAGTAGGATGACAGGAGTAAGACATTGAAATTGAATCATTATTACTTAAGCTGCAGGTTTAGGTTGTGTGTATTGTAACTTAAAAAGATTTTCCCATCAGGAAATCTTAATATTACTAGATATAGGTCTGGGTGCAGTTGGAATGTGGACTGGAAAGGCTGAAAAGTCTCTGTAGTCTTTCATTGGCTGGATAGACAAGGTAGGTAAAGAAGAATGAGCAAATTCAAGTTGAAAAGAGACCATATTGGAATACAAGAAACAGTTATATATATATATATATATATTTATATTATATGCCCATGCTGAATAGCCCCAGAACGTCATTCAACAAGGCATAAATTTGCTTAGAACCTCAAATGTTCAACTTCTAGATAAAAACCTTTTTAAAACCCCTTTTAAAAGTATGCCTTTTAAAAGGAAAGCATTAATCTGACTTGAACATAAGGGTTTACAATAAAAGTAACATGTGAATTCAATGTCTAAGCTACTTCTGTGATCAACTAGTACCTCTGCAGGCCAGTTTGTCTCTTTTTAAAGTAGGTGTTTGATATAGTTTAGGTGACCTGCAACTTGGAAGTGGCTACTTGCCTCTGTTGTTTCCAGATGGAATTTAGGGAGATAAACAAACTTGAATTACTACCACAGCACGGACACAAATGTCTGCACTGTGAAAGAGTAAACGTAGGTGAATCCTACCCTAAGTAAAAGAAATATTTTCAAGTGATTAATGGATATAAATGTAATGAAGTAGGCTCCCAAATTGATTTAGCAATTTGCATATGATTTAAACCTAAATAGCATTAAACACAAAATTTTAAAATAATTAATATTTGATTTATAGACTCTTCTTTAGCCATTTGAGAAGGGTGCTGCTTTTAGAGCTTTTTCTTTACCCAGACCAGGCACAGTTGCTGTTGTGAAGTTAATCCCTATGTCCGCCAGCTAAATTTTCTTCTGGAAAGACAAAAAAGATTGCTATGACTGTACATCTCAGTTTGCAAAGGCTTATTATGTGTGCAGGACCGTGTCGTCACCTGCAGTCTGTTGTGAATATCATATAATTAGGATAAACAAGCATAAATGTTCTTTCTAGGGTGGTTGCTCTGAATAGTCAATGTTACTTTTATTCCCAGTGGTTGTTGTTATTGAATTAATATTTTAAAAAGTTAATGATTCTTTTGAAGGCCACATATTTTTTTATTGCTAACATGAGTTTCCTGAGCATTTTCCTATTCAGAAAGTGCCATGTGCAACCTCAGCTAGCTGATAAATCTTTCTGTTTGGTAGACTGCCAAAAATGATCATTTAATAGCAGATTTTTTTTTCTTTTTTTTAATAGTTACTTAAAGATTTTGCTCTAAAGACTTTTTTTTTTTTACACTACTGAACCTCTTAGACTGCAATTGGACATACTCTCTCATTATTTACTTTTACGTGAATATACTAGTATTATAAAAGACTTAAAAGTCATTCCTACTGCAAAGGAGTTAAATTCTGCATTTAAGTACCATTGTTCATGATAGAGTCTTAAATTTTTCTAAAGCTTTCTGGTAAATCTTTATAAAACAGTTTCTTCATGACCACATGATATTGAGAGATTATTTGTAGTCTATCAGATAGTCCAGAAAAAATAATTACTAATTCAAAAATGGCTACAGACACACCTGCAAAATAGGGGATTGCAAAACGAGGTGACTTATCTGACCTAAACCAAGCCTGTAAACTAAACAGTAGGGGTGCCAAGGTTTTGCATGAACTCTGTGTCAGATAGAAACAAGAATACTCTGTTTTTGCCTTTGCTGCAGTGTGGCCATGTCTGGGCAGGGCAGGGTTGTGGGGAGCTGGAGCCAGCCCTGCTGTGGCATCACTAGTGCAGGGACTGACAGGCCTGGGGGACTGAAATGAGGTCCTGGGACCTGGGCAGGGAGAGTGGAAGCCCAAGGGTTCAGGAGTTGACAAGTCAGGGCTGGGTGTGCCCACAGCAGCAAAAGCTAGCAAAGGCAAAAGCTAGTGTGGGTTTTTCCTAGCTATTATACTGAGGAAATTGACTTCTTGTGGAAAAGCAGTATGTAGCTTATTTAAAATTAACAACTCATATTTAAAGCGTTTTTCATGAATTCTTCAAATTTGCTTCAATATATAAAGTTTATTTTCATTGTCATTGCTATAAGGTCAAAATTCTAAGAAATCTTCTGGGCTTCTTTAATATATTTTAAAATCTACTTTGCTTTTACTCTCATGATATGTAATAAAAAATAATTTTATTTTAATTCTCGTAATCTGGAAGCCAGAAATCAGTGACTTTCCCAAGACAGGGCCGTTGATCTACTATGCAGATACTGAATTTAGCATAGAAAGTTCTGGGCTGCGTGGTATCTGTAGGATGGCCTCCTTGAAGCAAAGAGCTGAAAATGTCTTTCAGCCTTACTGAGTGCAGAAAAATATATCAAAACTCCAAATATATAATGTAAAAATGTAACATGTAGTACAGTAAGATGCAGAAATGTTCTTGCATTTTCAAACTTGAACTTCTCTGTTTTACAAGTTTCTGCTAAACAGGTATTTTCTAATCAGTATTTTTATTAAGGGCTATTCTCCAATATTGGTGCTTTTATTTATTTATTTTTTTTTACCATTGTTAACACATGTAAATGTACTAATTGTAAACATTGCCAGCAAGAATTTTTAAGGAAATTCACTTTTCAATGTTACTGATAGACCTAAAATTCCAGAGAGCTGTTTCTGGAATATCGATTTTCATCTTGCATCATCCAAAGCTAGAGTATACTCAATAACTTCATGTGACAATTAGTAATAAAATGACAATTAATAGAAATGTGATCTCTGAGCAGGCTTCCATCTTTCTGCACAAAAGCATAGTTAGGTGCCATCTTTTAATAAAAAATATTATTTTTAGGCACCTCAGGTTTTGAGTGTCCATCTTCAGAAAGTTGAAGGAGATACATTTTTTTTGAGCCCTACCTAAATCATCCTTTTGGTCCAAAGTGGCTTCTGGACCCACCAAGATTGTGTACAGGCTCTTGCTAAATTTCCCAGCATTCAGTTCTCAGAATATGTGGTTCTACCATATTTGGGATAAAAGTATTTGTATATCTACATTTGGGGCTTTTTCTTCAGATCCTCAAGGGATTCTTACAAAGTCATTTTGCCTTTTTTTTTCTTTTTTCTTTTTTCTTTTTTTTTCTGCAAAATGGAACATGAGGGGGAGAAAAGAACTTGCATATTTAAGTTGATCTAAAAGCAGAGGGGAATTCTTAATATCTCCTGTAGCAATGTGCATGCTTCTCTGTATTCTTGTTATATTTTACTGCTTAAAAAGATATGACTGTATGCCAGCACTAGTTTGTCCCCCAGGTACCATGTGTATGATAAAATTGTAAGATATAATTCTGTTAGGGTGATTTGTGATTATATTCATGTTGTGATCTGAAGGTCACAGACAAGATGGAGCCCTGATTATGCCTTTAGTAACATTTGGCCATGTAGGTGCCCATGTCCATTGGAGTTGAGTGGCTGAACTACCTACAGGCAGCAGAAGAATTGGCTTGGAGGTACCATCACTATTATTAAAGTCAAGCAAGCAGAATTTGCTTTTTAAATTATTTTAGTTTTGTGGATCATTATTCTATTATCTTTTTTTAAAGGTATTCAATGAGTCTCAGAGTAGAAAAATTATCTCAGCAAATGTTAGGGTCCCATGTTTAGTGTCAGTGACTGAAATACCAAGAGTGTAATTTCAAAAATGTACACAGCAAGGCAACTGCAGTGTAAAAACCTCCACTCTCTCACAAGATGCACACCTTTACTGCAGCTGGAGAAGGTAACAGACACCTTTAGTCATGGTGAGGTGGTTCAGCACATCACTACTTACCCTATTGGCTGAAGCTACCAACCAACATGCCAGTTACCTGCATACTTCTGATACAAGCAGTATTCTACTAAAGGCAATCTGGAAAAGTCCTGGTAGCTAACTTCATTAACCAGCTGAGATTCTAGGCTTCCAAAACTTCTCATCAGTGCTGAATGGGCTTCATTTTAAAGTGACCTTGAAAAAAGATATTTTTTTTTTCTCCTCAGTATAATCCAGTAATTCTCTGCTTGAAATCCCCAAATGCATTCACTCTCTTACACACCAGGTTGTGCATATCAAAACACCCACTTAAAACACGTATATTTTACAACCCAAAGCATTACTGGCACTTCAGGAAGCAGCAATTCTAGTATCTCAAAGGCCTCATCTTTTATAGCAAGACAGTCTTAATGGCAGGAAAAAAAAACTAGTTCAAATTCCCTTGAGCTTAGCATACAGGCAAAACTCATTTTTATCTTTCATTGCCTCTGTCTGAAATAGATCTTGCATAATCTTCAGAAGGCTTTACTATTTAACTTTGTGTTTTCCATAGTTGTTTTCAGGCTATATTGAAGTGTTGATCATATGCAGGTCCATGTGTTCCTCTAATGGAGGAACTCTGTTGGGTTTCAGTTACGTGAAGTTTCAAGTCATTTAAAATGTTTTCTGTTTCACTATTTCTTTCTGCTGAGTATTGGGCTGAATTATTCTCATATGAGCATGTATGCAAAACTTGGTCATGATCTACATCAAGATTATAATCTGGTGGGTTGGAATGTTTCCAGTCTTGCCTTTTGAAACAGTGAGGACAATGGAGGGCAGCTGGTTAGATTGTGCTCTTTTGCAGTGGATCTCCTGTCTTTTACAAGCATCTCTAGTATGATTTTTTGTGGATTGAAATAAAAAAGAAGGTTTATAGCTCTATAGCTGTAGTGCTGAGGGACATGGTTTAGGGACCCTGGCAATGCAGGGTGAATGGTTGGACTCGATGATCTTAAAGGTCTCTTCCAACCAGACAGTTCTATGATTCTATGACGTGTTCACAAATTATGATGATATGCACAATAGAAAAGAGAGGGAATTAGGTGAAACTATTACTCCAAATATCTCTATAAAAGCTGTTTAAAAAACATCTATAAAATGACTAAACTTGAGGAGTAGTATGTTATTCTAAAAATTGGTAATTTGACACAGATTTATGTTGTCTACATGAAAAAAAAGTACTGTTAAAAGTATTAAAGACTCAGAGTCTCCATTAAAAACTATGCTGCTTTGGTTAGTTCATTAACCTAGTATATAGAGTAGATTAATTTGGATGTGAAGACTTTTCTGGTGCTTCAGAAATTTTTCGTGGCTTTCTAAGAGAAAGTATTGCAATAAAAAAATACCAGTGTATGTCCTTAAGCTTTTCCTTTTTTTTTTATTCATGAAAATAAAGGTTCTGAAATATTTTGATAAGGTTTTCTTTTTTATCTACCTACATTGTAATAAAAGATTTTAGATACTGCATAAGTCATACAGAAAGGGAGCAATCTCTTCTCCACGTTCATGATTGATAGGAAAAGAATAATATATTTAAATTGCAACATAGATGCATTTTCGAGATGAATACTTTGAAGAAAACTTTCTTCTGCTTGTGATAGGGAAAATAGGCTGTGTGCAAAAGACTGTGGAGTCAGTAGTATCAGGGCTATAGACCCTGAAGAAAGGAAAGGTGAAAAGGAGGTCACAAAATACTCATGGTGTCTCTTAGTCTCTTCACAAAAGAATGATTGCAGAAGTCAAATTTGCAAAGCTGTGAGGAATAGATCTGTTGTAGTCAGGGAAATAGGTCCAGTAGCTGACCTTTGGGAGGTCTCTTCTGTATTTTTTACAACTGCAAACTTGCATAGCAGCTCTGCAGAGCACGGGACTTCACCCTCAAGCTAACACTAATCTTGAGCACCCTTAAGTCATGCCTTCTAGTGTGTGGGGGGGGTTTAATTAGAGTAAAATTATCACATGACATGTCATTGCATGAAAGATAGGGCAAATTAAACCCATTTACTTGAGCAGATATCTCCTGTTGGGGCACTGCTGGGGCTGGAGACACCCCCTGGGGGGGTGATAGGACAGGGCCTGGCAGCCTGGGTCTATCCCACTGCCCAGGCTGGGGGGCAAATGGTGGAACAGGCTCAGGCTGCCCATCTGTGCCCTGGAGAGGGCATGATCCAAAGCCAGGTCAGGATTTCAGGCCATGGGTGGATGTCAGGATCTGTCTTAATGAGGAGAACCAGTGTTGGTTGGACACAACCTTGGGATGGCATTGGCAAGGCCTCCCTACAGTGCTGTCTAGGAGCCTGTCTGCACAGATGCCAGAGGGAAGGGGCCACCCTTGTCTGCACTGGCTCTGTCTTGGCCTCAAACCCCACAGCCAGATTGCCAGGATGGAAGAATATGCTCCAGGCCATTACACCTCTTCACTTTTTATCAGGATTGAGTTTACTACATTGTTCTGTAGACTTAAGCTATTGCTTCATGAATGATTGAGGCCTGTGCAATAGATAGATCTGAATATACCAGATCTATATACATTAAATGTGCCAAATCATCCTAAGATGAGCTTCTGCCCAGGCTCATTTATTCAATGTCTTTCAAGTAGCTATTTGTTTGAGGTCTTCTGTCTACCTCACATGTCTGTACAACTTCCAAGTCAATATTTTATACAGTAGGTTAAAAATCTACTTCTTTATAATATAAAATTTTTAGAGACCTTACTAATCCAGAACATAATCAGCTAAGCCACTTACCCCATGAGAAGCTGAGAAGATAGCTAACTTGTGTTTTATTGTGACAGAAAATTGCATATTTAATATTAGAAAGCTATTGTGGTATACTAAATCTTTATGTGGCTCATTGGTGAAGAAAGTGCTCCACCAATGCTCATCAGATTTTAACATTACCATTTAAAATAACATAGAAATATGTTGTTGATAATGCATTACACTTGATGTCTTCATTTGGTTCAATGGTGGTTTGAATGTATATTTTTATTTTTGTTTTTAGTTGCTAAGGATGTCAACATTTTTTTTGATGAGTTAGAAGGTGTGAACAGCCCTTCCAAAGATGATGACTCCCTGCTTCACCATGGTAACTTGACCAGTACTTCTGATGATGCCAGCAGGTTGGAAGTTGTGGGAGAGGTAAGAACACACAAAATAATTAATGATGTAATTATTCATGCCCATTATACAAAGAGAATGAATGTAATTTGATTTAAAATCTCATTCTTGCCAGTCAGCTTCTCTCTGACCTTTCTCATGTGGCCTGGTTTTCCCTTCTAATATGACAGTGCTGAAATATAAAATATAACCTCCTGTTAAAAGGTTTCATTTGTTTCATGCACACCCAGTAAAAGGTCTATACAGGCCTTTGTTGTTTGCTTGTTTTCTGAACAGATCTAATGCTTCACTGCTTCTGAAAATAATGGAAATTTTTCCCTATATTAATCCTTTGAGGGGAAGGAGCAAGGAGGAGAATTTGACATAAATTTTTCATAAGAAGCATTGAGTGTCAGGAATGTGACACATTCCAGTGCAGAACAAGTGACCTGATGGTGTATAATACAGATCCAGAGAACATGCCAGGGAACAATCATTCATCACATAGTCCCTTTTAAATTATGCCTTAAAACAGTCAAAGCATCATGGACCCATAATGAAAACTTGTGCCCAAAGTCCTTTATGTATCTTTTATGCAGAAGCCCCTGTCCTGACCCTGCTTTGTTTTTTAGTTAAGATAAAGTTTAGAAGACAGAATTACAGAGTATGTAATTTTCAGGAGCTAGAAGTTTTTGTAGTACAAGTTCTTATGTGAAACACTTCTGAGGAGAGCATCAGTGATTATCCTTGTGCTAGAAATTCAGCCCATAGAGATCTGCACTCCTGGAATGTTTAGACAGATAATTAAAGCAACAAAATTCAGGGCACCCAGAGAGATATGTTCGACCTTGCTCAGAATTTCATCTTCCCCTTCATTTATTGATTGTTTTTCCCTAGCCTCCCATATGACTTAAAAAGGGCCCTCTTTGCCTGCCTGCACTACAGGAGGTTAATCTGACATGATATTCCTGTATTACATTTAGGGATCATGTACCATGTGGTCTTTAAAGAAAGGGTACAGGTGAAAGGCATGTGATCTTTGCAATTAGAGGTGATGATACAGAACAACATAGGCTGCTGTTAGTTTATCAATATTATAAAGACAATGCTGCAAACCTTTTTTTTTCCTCTTTGATGTATTCTCTGTTGTTTTTGAAAGGAAAGGGAAAATGTCTGGAGGAATATTTTCCTAGCTGAACAGATTGTATTTTTTTTTTCATAACCATAACTGTGGAAAATAGCAATGTAGGTCATGTATATGTATAAGAAGAGAAAAGGACAGAGAATTGAGTCTTAATGGGAGCTGAGGGATGCCGTAGACTACAAAATTAAGTTTCTAAGTATTTGGCTCCTACTTAATTCCAGAAGGAAAAGATGCACTGTTTAGATGTTGTATATTTTGTATGGATAAATATGGGAACAGAACTGTTTTGTGGTGAGGTGAACTCTGGAGATTCAAGCTTCCTCTCAGGCTTTCAGTTGAGTAGCCAAAAGAGCCTGTAGATCTCCCTTAATGTCATGGTGACAGAGCACCTGGCACTAGTAAAAGCCTCTCTGAATGTATTTATATTTGTTTGGTTTAGTCTTAAAATTAATGTTACATCAAAATATTATGATTTCTGGCTGAATTTGTTAAAATTAATTTATGGTCAAAAAATTAATAATGGTCAAAAAACTTAGACATAGCAAGAGTTTCTTAACACTTTTGTTTAGCTGACAAGTTGGAATGCTGTTTACTTCAACTGTTATTTGTTCATGCTCAACCAGAAAATTGAATGAAGAATTTATGGATTGAGCTTTATCAACAGTTCCTTAACTGATGCAGAACTATATTGGGATTCAGCTTGTCCATTGGTTAAAGATGAGGTTTCTTTCCTTTGTTTTATTTAATTAAAATATAGCTACAGTCTGAGCAAATTTAAAATCTCTTTTCTCTTCATGTGCCTTCATCAAAATCCTTTTTACAGATGCCAATGTAACAATTAGGTATACACAATCATTTAAATCTGGGGACAAATTATCACTAAAATATTGTATTCAATCAAATTTCATTTTCTAAGAACTGGAGTAGCAGTAGAAAGAAGGTAAAAAAAAGGAAAAATTCCTTAGGAGCTATATTCTAGGTATGCATCCATTCTGCCTTTCACAAGGGTTGATGGAGCTGGGATGTACTTTGACTTCTACTTAAGTGAGTTTATATGGTCCATTCTTGGTATTCTAGCTAATGTAGGTAGTTTTGAAATTAAAAATGTATGAGTCACTCCTTAAAGTCTTCACTTTAAGCACCAAAATCTGTTAATATTTGAGGGCAGTGATATTAAAAATGAGCAGAATACAGTTTAACAATCTCATAAATCTGAATCTTCAGTCACTGAAGACTATGGCAGAAAAAAAAGGTATTAATGCTGAAAAATAGGAATTCTGATATTCTTTATGGCACTTATGATAGCTTGTGCAATGTCAGCTCAATATTCACGTGCATATTTACCAGATTACAAGCTAACTATTTTTTTTTTCCCTGTTAAATCCCTGTCTTCTTCAGTGATCTGGATGGATATGGAAAGAGATTATCTAAGCTTTCAGAGAAAGCTGCAAATCTGTTGCTTCCTAACTTTTGAGCACTTGATTTTGCAGCCTACATAATGTCATTTTTAGAAAATTCTGTGTAATTAAATGTATTATGGTGTCAAGAAGAATATATCAACCAGTGAAGATACATGGGAAAATAAAGTTGCAGCTTCCACTAAATTATAATCTAAATGGACAAAAGAATACTTAGAAGAAAAAGAACATACACAGAAAATATACTTGTTCTTGAATAGAACTGTGCCTCAAAAACTAGAGAGTTTTGTATTTCTCTTTTTCTGTATAAATTCACAAGTTGCCATTGTTAGTGGTGCAGCCTCCCCTCACCAGCTGTGAAGTTGTGTACAGGAGACTCTAATTTCAAGTAGCCACAAACAACAGGAAAAAAACCAATCTCTTCAGACCTCAAAGATCCTATCTTCATTGAGCTTCCAGGCTGATAATAGCCAGCTACAAAAATAATTAGGAATAAAGAAAGAAACTAATCCATCATTAAATAAGTGAATGCTGGAGTCCTTTCTGATTTATTTTTTTAAAGATCTGCATCTAATATTTTGAGTTTCCTTGACTTCTCTAACCACACTTTTGTTTAAAAGTTCTATTTAAAGTCTCTATATCTGTTAGGGTTACAAATCCTCTCACTCTGGATAGTGAAATGTTTGTGTAAGTTCTTTAACCTAAAGCTCTCCTGTTTAGAGTAATGGAAAGTCCAGGCTCAGTCTATGAAGATGCTCTACAGGCTAGAACAGAAAGAGTTCCTTCTCAGAGGCCACACTGATCAAATAGAGTTTATGAGTCTGGATTTGACATACATTCCTAAAATGAAAAGGAGCTCCAAGGGTATAAGCTAAGGGTGTCCAAGCTGTCTTTATGAGCTAAAGATGACAGTACTGTAGTTGGGAGTGCTTCACAAGACCAAGAGAAAATAGTTGTCTCAGGAAGTCGTATTTATAGGGAAAATTCCTACAAGTCAAATAACTCATCTGAGTCTCATAGATGTTCTTCATTATAAGGTTCTGTACGTACTGATGAGTCAGTGTAGGGAAAACCAATTTTCTTGGTATACACACCGTGATTCTGGGACCTACAGAACAGAAAGGTTGGCTCATCAGATGGCTTAGAAATAAGATCAGGACCACCAAACTGACCCACTGCCTCTAAATCTACTGCACAACCCTTCCTTTATTTAAATAACCTTAAATACCCTTTTGGGTTTACTTATGTCTTCTGGACATATATTTTTTAATGTAAAAAAAATAAGTTGTGCTTCCTGAGCTGTTTTCATATTTAATGCTCTGTGGAAAGTACTTCTGATATCTTCATAATATCATTTGTCAGCATGATATGCAGTATAGATATAAATGGTTTGCTACTGTTATTTCCATAGGGCTTAAATCTTTTTTCTTGCTTTATTTTTCAGTTCAAAGAATTGTTCCACTATATCAAGTCTGCATTAAGCTGTGTCAGGAGTCAGGCACTGTAAGACTCTTAGAAAAAAATCCCCTTTCTGCCCTCAGTAAACTGAATGTACCAATGGGAAGGGACATTTGGGATGCTTTCGTTCTTTTCTTTATCATTTAATCAAAATGCCTGCTGAGAATCAAGAAGATAGATGAAATTTAACTCTCTGAATGGAGTATTGGTTGGGGCAGGGGGGCATAGTTCTGTAAGAATCATTTGTCTTATTGCTATGTTCACTTTTTATGTTTTCAATTCAGAAGCAGTTCTCCAAGAGAGAAAGGATTTTGAAAATTCCCTACTTTTCCCAGATATGAAAGGCAAAATATTCTTTTTGTTTTTCAGAGAATTGATCTTATATTTCAGGGCATGGCTATTCTAGAAGGAATAGTTGAGCAAATTCAGTAAAAACAGAGAAATTGGACTAACCCTCCCTTCAGCTGGGAACTGAAGTGAGTTTGAGGTCCCTGGAGGTCCCTGCCCATTTCACTTGCTCTGAGGGTGTTCTGTTTGTTCCCATGCATTCACAGCATACCTTTTTTTTTTTTTTTTTTTTTTTTTTTTGTATGAAACACTCCAACCCACAAACGTTCACACAATTTCAACTTGTCTGAAAGTGAAAGCTTAACCCCTGGGCAGGACTTGTATTATGTGGAAGTAGTGTTAAATTGTGAGGAGGATCTGTAGAATTTCATCTCATGAATTTCTGGGAAAAAAACCTTTAAGTTTAGTCTTTTAGATGTCAGGAACCTTCTTAACTCATTAACAGTGAAATCAAGTTGCTGTTTTCTGTCAGAGCAACCATTTGAACAGGCATGTTTTTTGCAGAGAATAGCCAAGAAATAGTATTATGACATTTACATATCCCTAAACCAATCAGCAGGAATTATTTTCAAATAAATCCAGTAGCTTTCCTCAGATGTTCCTTAAGCAATAGATATTCTGTAGTTTGTCTAATGTTTGTAGTTTACTTAGTGGTTTGTCTAATTGTGAAGTAAATATAGGAACTTTTTCTTGTTGCCTGTGTCCTGTGAGACAGAGGAATTAGTCATCATGAAGCAATGAGAATCTCTGTCCCAGTAAATGCTCCTGGCATTGCTTATTCTTCTCACGTGTATAAAGACCACATTAATTTCTTAATTTAAAATATATGCTTCAGTAACACTGTTCTCTATTTTATATGGAAATAGCTGTCCCTAATTTTATGGAGGTGGTGGGGAGGAAGGTTGGTTTGTGTTCTCTTTTCTCTTCTATCCCATGCCCAAGTGACCAAACATCTACCTACAATGACCTCCTGGTCAGAAGTCTATATTGCTTTCAGGCAGCCTCAAAGGCACTGCATGTAAAGCACCTAAAGACTTGAACAGCTTGTTCTGAATCCTTATCTTCCCTGTTGAGTATTATTGAAAACTGATGATGCAAACAGCAACACAGCAATTACCAAGGCAAATTAGCTTTACTCAAATGTCTGCCTTTCTTTTTGCAGGAAGTACCTGATAAGAACAAAACCAATGGACTGTATTTTAGAGATGGGAAATGTCGAATTGACTACATCCTGGTGTATAGAAAATCCAATCCACAGACAGAAAAGAGGGAAGTGTTTGAGAGAAATATCAGAGCAGAAGGACTTCAAATGGAAAAAGAGGTAAGAAAGCTGCCTTGAAAAAAACCCACAAATTCTACATTTCAATCTGTATAGAATCTGAGGGTATGAGGTTTGTTTACTCTGAAACCCTTTTACTCTGTTGTAGCAGTGGATAAATGTGTTTAAGCATGCCTAAATATAGGTTATTTGTTGCCAGAGCAGTGGGGAAGCATAGCCTAAAGGAAAATCAAACACATGGATTGAAAGCCAAAGCAGGCCATTACTGTCATCTTTTTCAACCTTATGCACAAGTAGGCCACAGAATTTCATCCCCTGTGCTGTGCAATCAAGGAAACAAGTGCTGGGTTTGGATAGCCTAAATTCTACTGAGTGCAATCCACATTTCTGCACTTATGTTTCCTTTTAGCTACCTGCTCCACTCTTTGATGATGCTCTTGGTATAATTTCCAGAGACCTTACTAAACCCCTACCTTCCTTTTTTTGTCAGCTTAGGAACAGGGACTCAAGTGCTATTTTGGTAGTTTGAAAACAGCCTAAAGTCTTTTCTTCTGTCTTAATCCTAAACATTGAAATAATTGGACAGTAAATATGAATCATTTATATCAATCCTAATTCCAACACAATGTCCTAAACCAGTAAAACTTTTCTGGACAAGGGTCTAAAACTGAACATAAAGTTTCTAAAAATGTATTGATCTGATAGGCAGCAGTAGCAAGGCTTAAGGGGGGCATCTCTCTTTTTCCTAGGTTATGGTCTTTCTTAAGAGCTTAAATCTCACTTCTGGGCAAAATAGATGTTGCTGAATATTTAGCTTTACTTGTGCTTGATCAACTCACACATACTAATATGCATTGTCACACTGCCATTGATGGAAACAGAAGAGGAATCTTCTAGTTACAGGCTTTGGTCAATTATGTAGGTGCTGCTGTTGATTTCCCTCTTTTTTTTCCCTGAATTCTGATACACTTCTTGTGTACATGAAAGGCACACTTCTTTGGAGAACACTGAGGAGGAAAAGTGAAAGCTGCTTCTCTCCAGAATAATGAAAATGTTTCCTTTATTTAAATGCTTTTGAATGAACATGAGAGCTGGTGGATATGAGTCTGTAAGAGCATATCACTGGTTACACCAACCAGGTACAATAAACTACCCTCCAACTAACCTGGAAGTTTAGCAGCTTCAGTGCTCAGTAGCTGATGGGATCTTCAATGGCAGCCATTGTTCATTTAGTCCACGTTTCCTGTAAACATACCACTGTCTGTAGGAGTTGTAACCCAACATCCAAGAGCACAAGCAGCTGTGAAGCTTCACATCCTAGAATTCTGCCCTGCTTCCACCAGGAGAGATGCTGAAGAAGTCCCTGAAAGTTTTGTCAGTGTAGAAAATCACAAATGTGGAATAAATCATCCCTATTGATACATCTGCCAAACGGTTTCTAACCAACCTTTTCCTACTTTGTCATTTTTGCAGATTTACTACTGTGCTAAGGTCAGCAAGGAAAGCTATGAAATCACTTTAAATTTTAAGTAATATGAAACTTATTACAACATTCTGCATAGAAAACTTTTTCAAATTGATGATTTAAGTGCTTACTATGGAGTTTTCTTATGGCTTTCAAGCCCATTTATTTGAACTTTGCTGCCTAGGCTGCATGAATGTTCTGTCTGTTTGATTATTCATTTCAGTTTCTATTATGCTTCTGGAATGCAGTTTTATTTCTTATTAATCTCATTTGGCCTTGGTGTGACTTCTTGCCAGCATCAGTAATTGTACATTTTCAAAACTCAGAATGATCAAGCTCAGGTTGTGTTACATGACTTAGGCTAATGGCTTTAAAATCTAGGGTAGCAATTCTTTCTAACATGACTCTGACCTAAAGTTAAACCCTAGCATGTATATTTTATGATCATGTTAGTTTCCAAATTGAATTATAATTCTGAAGGAAATAAGTACATTCTTGGCACTCTTCCTCCCCCTCTCTGCAAAGTAATTGTGCTGCATAACTCTTAATTTTAAACTAGGCAATATGGTCAGTTAATGACAAGATTATTTCTCACTATTTTTTCTTCTCTTTCTGATGAGACTGTGCATCATGCTGATTTTAAATTCTGTAATACTTTAACAGCACTTCTGTTTTTTCTTATGTAATTTGTTGCTTCCACTGTGAAAAGTTTTCTTCTGGACAAAACGAGAGGAATTTTTGTGGCTTTGCCACAGATCTTGTGCAGAGGCAGCAGGCTGTAACTGCTGGACCAAAAGAAACTTTGTACCTTCCATGAATTTTTTATAGTTGTTCTCCTTTGACTATTAGTTGTTCATATGTTGACATTTGATGGATTTAGTCCTGTGTCTTTAATGTGAAGCCAGTAGCAGAGAGGAAAACCTAGTGAGCTGTTCACATTGCAGTGTCAAAACCATATTCACTGCGGAGAGAGAAAAATGCACTGCAGTGGCTCACTGACAAGGGTAGCACAGCAAAATATGCAGGAAGCTGTGAGTGCAGGGAGTGAAGTGTTCACTTAACAACATCAACTGAGAGAGAATCTGAAATGAATTCATAAATGTTGAGAGAACTTCAGGCACAATGTCAAGATCATGTAGCTGAGAAAGGTCTGAACGTATATATGTTCCTGACTCTAGAAAAAAGTGATAACAATTTTGCAGATATTCCCCAGTGAATTCACACATCCTTCAGCTCTACCACACCACTCTCCCATGGCACTTCTGCCAAATGTCCAATAGTAAATGAGAGGGTCTCAGACCAAGAAGCCTATCATTAAATTAGTGAAGACATGAAAAAAACAGAGCTCTAAGAGTGCATGCTGATTGAGTGGATAGTTTTTTGTGCTCATTTTTGGTGCCTTCTTCCTACTTCTCAGTGTATATTGAGTTTGGATAGGATGACTGTGTTGTCCCAGTTCATCAGGGATCACAGCCAACACCTGATCACATGCATAGAAGCTTTAAGTAAGTTAATTGAAATTATAGGTCACTCCAGGAAGAGATTGTATTTTCTTTTCAGCCAGATATAAAATTTCCTATATTGATTTATCCTTTCTTTACAACATCTTTCAAGTGAGATAAATAACTGTGATGTTCTGGCTCTGTGATTCTTGATGGCCTTCCTCATTTTTCAATACTCTAAAACAGATTTTATTGGGTAAAATAGAGAGGGCAGTTTGCAAATGGAGCAAGTTCTTAATAGAGATGAGGTAGCAATAATACTGCTGACTTGTAGGCACTGATAGCTTCTGTAAATATTACATGAGACTCATACCTTCCAGAACTGACTGGCAAATGGTGAACAGGGGACAGGATATTACTGTCCCCATTCTGAGGGTGTTTTACATTTATCCAAGCACAAGATCAATTTGAGACTAAGATCACAGTCCACTGGTGCGCAGAAAAAAAACCCCCAAACTTATGTTCACTTTTATGTAAAGAGAAAGTACAGATAGTATCTGTCATTCCAAATATGTTGTTCATCCCTACAGGGGACAGCAAAAAACTAGCATCTTTTCAAGAGAGAATGAGAAGCCAGAATTACACTGGGCCCATGGTATTTTTCTCAAATATAAAGATTTATAAATTCAACATCAGTCAAAATCCAGCTAAGTTCCCTTACCCAAATTATTCCTGCATCTTAAAATCATGCATTTGAATCCCTGTCATAAATGTCCATTTGGGCTTTTGCCTGCACATTGATCTTTGCATTTCCCAGATTAAAAAAAAAAATAGAAA
>JANHGL010008128.1:2510-12685 GCA_024611195.1 Ceyx melanurus | reverse complement strand
GTGTGGTCAGGCAGGAGGTTCCCTGGCACCAGGAACCCCCCAGGGACCCGAGCAGGGCCTGTACATACGTGATCAGGATTGACTGGTTCTCACGATCTGTGGGAGAGGCAGAATGAAAGACAGTGTTAGCTCTTGTCCCGAGTAACACTAAGCTGCATGAGAAGTAAAGCTGTAAATGGAATTTAGAGCTTCTGCCAAGAGTGGCAGTCAGGGCAGTCCAGATTCCAATTGTAGAAAGTATAGGGCAAAATGAATATAGAGCTGCCAGAGGCATGCTGTGCACAAACAAGCCGTGTACCCTCTTGACGATCACACAATTCTCATTAAGAAACCTAATCAAACTGCCTACCTATTTTCAAAATAGAAGATTACATGTCATTATAATTCTTTCTATCCCATCAGTGAAAAAAATATGAAAGTCTTACAGTCTTCACTGCGAGAGTGTATACTTTAATACAAAAAAGTGAAATAATACACAATGCTGATTCCATTTCTGTGTCAGTTCTACATGAATGTAATTCCTGCAGAACTATTTCAAGCTCTTAGTCATACAGCTCTGTGGTGTTTTAAACTCTTTGTCTCATGCTCCAGATAGATCAATGGGACTTTTGTGGTTTAGATTCCTGTGAGGGAGGTCAAGCACTCACCAGTCAGCATGAACTGATAGGCATTGTCAGAGATGGAGAAGATGTGTGGAGGGGCCTCTTGACGCTTCTTGCCTCGGTAGGCCAACACCACCTCTGGGTTGTACACTGGCAGCCACTTGTAGGGGTTGACAGTGACGCAGAAGAGACCCGAGTAGGTCTGTGAGGAAAGGGGACAGGATGATGAATTTGGAGAGCAGAGAAGAGTTGCAGATAAGGCAGAGGTGAATGACATTCTTGGGAGAGCAAGGTAGGGAAAGAAAATAAAGTGGAGAATAACAGAGAATTGGTGAGATATGGAAAGGAAAGGTAAAAGTGTGAGAGAAGATAGAGACTATGAAACAGGAAGAAGATAACACTTTCATGAAAGAAAAAAAAATTAAAAAAATAAGGAAAGAATGTGGCAAGAAGTTTAGAAGGTCTTCAGAGGGACTGAAAGGTGTCCTCAACTTGACAAAAGCAGGAATTGTCTTCTTCTGGTACTTACGTAGATCATCCAGGCTGCATAACGCTCTTTGAGGTTGTACAGCACAGCGGGTTCATGCAGGTGGGTCATCATGGCCATGTCCTCGATTTTATCATACTTGGGAGGGTTCATGGAGAAGATTTGATCATCCTTTACAGTAAGAGTCTGACAAAGAAAGGAATTATATATACTTTCCATCTTATACTTTCCACAGCAGGATTATACTGCATTCTCAAACCTTGAATTTTTATTACTCACCTCTCCACCTTCAGTCTTGACCGTGACCTTTCCCGCTTCTTTGCTCTGGATTGTGCTTTTCACATAGGATTCCTTTGCATGCACCACAAAGACAGATGACTTGGCATCAAAAGGCTTGTTCTGGGCCTCAATTCTCTCCTTCTCTGACTTTCGGAGGTAAGGAGCTGCCTCCCCAAAAATGGCCATCTCAGCATCTGTTGACATGGCTGCTTTTTACTAGGGCACCGGGGCAAGAATCTGTGAGGGCAGAAAACACTTTGAAATACACACGATAGGAGAAACACTCCTACAGCTCTATGGATTAGATTGTTCTCTGCTCTATGTGTCAACTGATTGAATTCACTCTTCTTCTGCTAATTCAGAGCTCTGTTCTATCATTCTCTCTCTTTCATTTCTGTTTTACATAGTCAGACCTCTAGGTCTTTGGAAAGGAACCTTTAGATCCTCTCCAAGATTCCAAACACTGCAGTCACTGGATCTTCCCAATTTTCAGATTGTGAAAGAACTCTCATGCCCAGAACATTTCAGGTTATGAGATTCGCTTACAATAAAACACTGAAAAAGACACAGTACACTGGGTATGCAAAGAGCAGAGAGCTAATATTATAAGCACTTCTAATTAAAGATATTCCCTTGGGATATAATAGGCTGAGTTGTCAAGTATTTCAACTATTCCACAGATCCATCTGCAAACAAAGCTGATGTTCTCCAGTTGGGTCTTTTAATAACAGGAACTGAGTAGTCTTGCATTCATTCACTACTATAAAAAATAATAATTATCAATAACCCTATTTATTATTTCTAAACAAGACTGAAAAGTTTCATGCTATTGTGAAGCTAAAATTTATATTGTTCCAAAACCAATAATGTCCAAAATCTATCCCTTTTTTTTAGCCTATTTTTATTTGGGTTCATCACCTACAATTTAGATTTTGAGTTGCTTTTCTGAATAAATTAAGCAGCTAATTTCTCTGTCGATACTTTCATTTATGGCAGAACTCAATGTGAAAATTTAATAATTGGTGAACTTTTCCTGGAGAAACAGTTTCACTGTGATTGAAAAAGAAAAAAAAGCTTTATGAACTTAGAATAATTTTTTAAACCCTTTTTTGAAACCTGTACCGTTTAGCAACCTTATTATTGCAGTATGGCCAGCTTAACAAAAATAGCATTTTAATAATGATCACAATATTTTTGTACATTATAAAACTGATTCCACTGAATATTCCACTGCTTAGACATGAAAAAGATTGCTTTGACTTTTCCACCAAAGACAGACTTCTTGACACTTCAAATGCTTGGGTACATTCTCCTGACTGGTAGTTTTGTTTCTAATGAAATTATTTTCCACCTCGTTAAAACCTAATTAATCAAAGGAGAGTATATCACAAAATATTTACATATATTTGTAAAATGGACCAAATCCTTCATCAGCAATTTTACAGTATCACATTTTCCTACAAGATCCCTAACAAGGACAATACTACCATATTTTATAGATATTAGGATAAGCTATGTTACTGTATATTATGGTTGTATATATTTGTCTATAAAGTATATTGTATATATATTGTATTTTTGTATAGATACTGCATGCTATTATCATAATGTATATATAGTAGGTTAGTGTACATTATGTTAGCATAATATATATTTATTAATTCATTAGATTGCCTTTTTAAAGTATTTGATGTCTGTTTTATTTTGACAGATTTATCTTCTTTTTCCTGAAATCAGTGGTATGCCAGCTCTCCTCCACTAATTGCTAGTTTTACAGAATAGCTTGTTGACATTTTCTGATTTTGAGGGATATATTCCAGTGACAATATTTGACAAAAGTAATAGAAATTAATGTAAAAAGTAAATATGAACTGTTTGCTTTCCTGGGTGGATCTATTTTAAACTTAGAATTTAGTTGCTGTTCCATTTATTTATTTTTTTCTAGTTATTCAAGAAGGTATCATTATTTATTCATTTCCTTGTGATTTTTAGTGCTTGCATCTATAATTATATTACAATCATGCAATTTTCAGAGGCACAAGCAAGCTTTTAAGGAAGCTCAGACTAATGCTTCCTTTTAGCACTTTGATGTTGTGGCACACAACTTTCCCTAAAATTCCCTGTGAGAAAAAGAAAATATTTACATTATTCAAATGCATATGTCTTTTCCTATTGCTTCACAGCTACTGCCAATACCCTTGATACTTGAGGTAAATGAAAAAAACCAAAAACAAACAAACAAAAAAGACCCCAAAAAAATCCCATCATAAGAACCCAAACTAAAACCTGCTTCAAGAATATACCTAATTTATTGCCAAGTATGAAACTACTTGCTGGTGGGGTTTTTCTTAGGACAGTTTCCCCTAAATTTAGGAGCTAGTGTCTGTTAATGTAGGAAATTCTGTCTTTAGAAGACTCCTAGGGAATGTTGGGAATGCAGCAGAGATCAGGATTTACAAGAACACTTTTTGAGAATACTTTGGAAAAGATATCATAGAAGATTCATTTAGGTTGGAAAAGACCCTTGGGATCATGAAGTCCAACCATTAAGTAGTCCATCCCAATTCTCACACTGTATTTATACAATGGATGTTTGGATATACAATGGATATAGAATTTATATATACAATATAAGAAATACAGGGAATCCAGAACAACTCTGTAGAAGTCCCATCTCTCTCTGTCCCTTAAGATGAATAAATCAAGATCTTACCTTTTGTGACACAAGATGAATGGCTTGCAAACTGAAAGGTGGCCAGTATTGTAAAATAAAATCAGCCCTTCTTACTGCTGCCGAGAATTCTAGAGAGAATTTCTAGATGGAAAACATATGGATGCCTTGGAAACAGACTGGAAATCCCAGCTGACACTGGCAGGACCCCACTGAATGAATGTGACCATCCGTAGGAATGCAGTGGTGCCTGTGGAATGCAAGGCCAGTTTCCCTCCATCCCCCACCTCCCCAGTCTCTGACACTCTTACCTTACAGATTTCTGAGGAAGGACAAGACACACTGATCTTGGGGTACTTTTATAGGCCCTGATCTGCATACGTAGCCACCTCCTCCTCTTCCTTAGGTCAAAACTCCTAGCAGAATTACCATTCATATTAGAAGTGAATGGATATAATTAGACATAACAGGTCTGTGAATCAATCTCCTATAAATAATTTGACAAGAGAGCCTGAGAAGGAGGGGAAACAGGAGGATGTGCTAAAAGAGATGAAAGAGGCTACACTGGTACTCTAATCCATCAGATGCTGACTTAAGCAAAGAAAGTGAAGAATAAGAGCCAGTGTATTGTGATAGGAAACACAGGGATGGAGAGGTGAAGACACAGGATCCTGCACACTGCAGCTCTGCATCAGCAGTGTGGAATAGCACAAGGGGTCCTACTGAGATGCAAGGTCATTGTTAGAGGAAGGAATTCCCAGTGCAAGAGAAAGCAACTGAATAGGAACAGAAGTTGCAGGAGTGAGAATCAAGGGATGATGTGAATGACCAAGTAGTAAAAAGGACCAAAGGCAAAGAAAGAGAAATAGAGAAGGATGAATCTGAAGATAGTGATAAGGAAGGATATGTGATTAAGGAAAGTAAATAGGGCTTGGATTTCAGTGGGATAACAGTCACCATGAACAAAAAGTTAAGTCCAGAGTTGAAGATAGAAACCTCTAAAACTAAAGTCACCCAGTTGGATCCCAGAGGAAAAACACAGCAACCGAAAATTTCTTTTTTTTTTTTCTTGGGGCTGAAGGTTTCAAAGATTATATGAACAGGACTTTGAAACCATTGTACTGAACCTAAGACTGGTTCCACTGGAAGCAGAAGAAATAGGTGCTCTCTCAATTTAGGGGTGTCATTCAGCATTGCTTTTGCAGGGTTCAGAGTGCATTCTCCAGAAAAGAAACAGTGATGTGCCCTGTGCTAGCCTGGAAGAGAGGCAGTCATTGTAAGAAGGAGCTGTACCACATGATAGTTTGTGTAAAAAGCCAATCTACTGTTCTAATCCCTGGGATGTCCCCCATACAGATTAAGGAGGTGAGTGTTGAGGAGGACAATGGAATCCTTCACTTTATTGAGAAACAATTTCATCCTCATGCAAAATATTTCTATGGGGTTTTTTTGTTTGGTTGGTTGGGTTTTTTTGGTGTTTTTGTTTGTTTAGTTTAGTTTTGGGTTTGTTGGGGTTTTTTGGGGGGTTGGGGGGTTATATGTTGGTCTTCACTTTCCAATATCAGTTTCTACTACAAACAAGGCATTCTGAACTGAATCCCATCTCAGCAGCTTCACTTGATCCCAAAGCTCATTGCCTCCCCACTTACTGCACCTGTTGTGATCCACTCCCTCCTAGCATAATGTCCTCAGAGGCCTGGATAAGAAAGTGAAGAAATTCTTTCCTCCTCTTCTCTCAGATCACTGTGTCTCTGTGATGGCATTGTAATCCTGGGGGTGGGGAAGAAGCTGCCAGAGGTCAGCTTTACATTTGGAATAAATTCACACTGAAGATTAAACCCGTAATTTAACCCTAACATCTAGATCCTCACCTGAGTATAAACCAGCTCTTTTTTTTCATGGCTTTAATGCGATTATATTGCCTGACAACTGGAACTCACTGAATTTCAGGTATTTCTATGACTTTATGTTGTTCAATTTTGCTGGTGTATGCAGTTCTATCCTGGGTTAAAACTGACTACAGAAGAACTTGTGGTTTTCTCAAAGTCATATATAATACTGGTATAAAGCTGACAGCTGGCTAGGAGCCTTTATTTGCAAGATCTTTTGAAACAGAAAAAGAATAATACATATATTTTCAAAGACTCAAAAGGACTTGTGAGAAATAATTTTTCAAAATTACATTGAAATGGAAAAATCCACAAGCTGTAACATTTTATTTTGTCTGTGTTCATTTATATTTTCCCCTTGCTCTTATTTGCAGTTATATTGCTAGTCAATAGAACAGAATACAATGTGACTCTTGGTTTTGTATCTTTATGTATTCTTGCTTTTGCTTTTTCCTTTTAGTCATTTAAAAAGTTTTCTTGATTTGGAAAAACTCTGCAGCTGTCAAAGAAAAACAGAAACTGTGGCTTTCTGAGTTGGAAAAGCTTTCAGAAAAAACAGGCAAGTAAATCTGGAGGTCAAGGAAAAAAAGTGTGTGCATTTATCTCTGAGGGATTAAGCCTTGTATGTAATTAATTCTGCTATTTTTTTTGTAGTTTAAAAAAAAAAAGTAAAAATTAAAAAAACGTGGCCACTCATAAAAAAATCAGGGTTTTTTTATCTTTCTAAATATTAGTTTTGTTTTAGTCAAGCAGGATGGAAACAGACACAGATTTTCACAGCCTTTCACAAGATATGATGTGTAGGTGTATCACAGAGGTGATACACATAGGTGTATGTGATTATGTTATCACTGATGAAGCTTGAGCTAATGGACTCTGGAGAATGATTCAGTGGTCCCCAGTTGTCTGAGCACTGAGGAATCTGTAAATCATTCTACACAGGCTGCAGTGGGACAGAAAGACTGACTTATGTATGATACATTCCAGAAACAAAAAATGCACATAAAGGTCAAAATAAATGATTTCCCATTTTAGGTATATTCCAGAAGTTGTTTGGGTGCCCTCAGGAGCCATCCAGGGTGGTGGCCATCATCCCATAAGGCGAGGACCAACATCTGCCTGCCTCCCACTGCTCTCCTCCCATGCCCTGCTTTTTTTAGTGGAGAAGTTGGACACAGATGAGCAGCTCATAAAAATGATCTCTCTGGAGCATGGCCAAATGAGTAAGTGCATTAACAAAACAGCTTTGTTTGCCAACTGCCACACTCTAAAGCGTGGTTAGTACCAGAAACTGATGTATTAATGAGATCTCTGATGAATCATTGGGATAGCAGGACATATGTTAGTATGTTTACAAATCCTGTGACGGGCAATGCTTCTTCTCACTGCATTTATGTTGTGTTTAGTATTACCAGTGTCACAGGGAAAACAGATGCTGCTCATACAAAGTGTGCCACAATAATCCACGGGGTACAAGGGGGCACTGAGAGCACTGGAAATGCTCAGCTATGGTGGATCCTCAGGTGCCATTTCTAAAATGGACAGTATCCCTTCCTAACTCCATCTGTCTTCAGTTGCCCAAATGTTATTTACATGTTCTATTAAGAACATTAAGGCATTGTTTTTTTACAGCACAAGGATGGCTGGAGGATTAGAAAACATACCCAAAAAGGACACATGAAGGTCAGCTAGGGATTGACAATTCTGGCAAGCTGGCCAAAGATGTTTAGCACTTGCTTTAAATAAACAGCAAGTTCGAGGTAGCTGCTAAAGCTTGTCACATATGCCAAAAATACCAACCAAGTCAATCTCACACTCTTTCTCTGTGGCTTGGGAAACCCAAATTTATTTACTAGTAACATGAGTCCCTCTACAGCTTCACTTCTAATTTATGGGAGCCCTTAAACACATTGAATGATTCCCAAACCATCTAATTTACTTACCGGTCTGTAAAGTGTGATCAGTAGTTAGACACATTACAAGCGAGGCTGTACTTTATCTTCTGTTACAATCAACATGTAAATGTTGACTCTCTAGTTCAGCTTAGTACAAAATATAATGCTTTGGGCTAATAATCCATTCTTAGAAAAATTAACAGGCCCAAATTGTTAAGAATAACAATATTCAGGCAAGTGTTAGCCTGTGAATAGAGGAAGGCAAGTGGCAGAGGTGAAGAGGAGGGAAGAGCAAAGGCAAGAGGTGGGCCTGAGTAGGACTCACTAATCCCGAGATTTCAAGTGAGTCCATGCACCAAGGGTCAGCTCATTTTGCTAATAGAGGATCTTGGCAGAGTGCAGCAGTCTCCTCTATATGCCTGCTATGAGAGTAATGAATGCATTGATTCTTAGGTTCATTCTTGGATGGCTCTGCAATAGACGTTCCCTGGACAGAGAGAGTGAAGACTCCTAGAAAGGTAGGGGGAAGCTTAACTCAAATGACAATTGGATTAAATATACTATGATGGCTAAACCAAATGCCCACAAATTCTGGGACACCCTTCAGTCCTTTAACCTCATCAGTGTTCATAAATATATAAAGGGTGAGTGCCAGAAGGATGGAGCCAGGCTCCGTGATGTCTGATGACAGGACAAGGAGCAGTGGGTGGAAACTGAGGCATAGGAAGTTTCATGTAAACATCAGGAATTTTTTCACTGTGAGGGTGATAGACACTGGAACAGGCTGCCCAGGGGGGTTGTGGGGTCACCCTCTCTGGAGATATTAATAAACCTGCCTGAATGCATTCCTGTGTGACTTGGTCTAGGTGACCCTGCTCTGGCAGGAGGTTGGACTAGATGATCTTCTAGGTCCCTTCAATCCCTGACATTCAGTGATTCTGTGATTGAGTTGTCTAAGGAGCTTGTGTAATAAATTGCAACGCAGTGTGAAAAATAAACAAGGCTTGAGGAAAATCACACTGTAGTTTCTGTCCCTTATTTACCTGGTCTTTCCTGTGATGAAAGGAGCAATCATAGAATGTTTAGGCATGGAAGGGACCTCCAAAGGTCATCTAGTCCAGCCTCCCTGCAGGGAGCAGGGACACCCTCAACTAGACCAGGCTGCTCAGAGCCTTGTCCAACCTCACCTGGAATATCTCCAGGGATGGGGCCTCAACCACCTTCCTGGGGAGCCTATTCCACTGATTTGAACTCAGATAGTGCTGAATGTGAAATGAAATGAATGGCACGAACTGTGGACTTTAGAAATAATGAATGCTAGAAGAAATAAACCCCTCTAATCACTGTTCATATGCAAGTCTCTACTGTCTTTATTAGCCAGACATAAATGATAATTACAGGAGAAAGCAACACTGAGATTTACATTTTATGTATGCCTCAGGTCACTTTTTAGTCTTGGGAGTCCTCATTCCTCCTCTTCTACCTTCTTATGAAACTCGCGGCTCTTTGCTCTCAGCTTGTTGACCTGCGACTCCGCAATGTCCGCCCGCTCCTCGGCCTCCTCCAGCTCGTGCTGGATCTTGCGGAACTTGGAGAGGTTGACATTGGACAGCTCCTCCTGTGAGGATAGAAGTATTCCCACATTACACACAGCATAGTCTAGGCAGAGATTATGGTAAAGTCTTGAATAGTCAGACTAGGGGCTACTTCTGACGGCCAATGTATGTTCTGAAGGAAGAAATACAAGCGGGCAATGAGGTTTAGAGCAAAATAAATAGAACTGGGAGATGAATGCTCCTTCCAAAACCAGCAATCCTTACTCTTACATATCCCGTTGTCTGGTAGCATAAAATGCATCAAATCAGTCAAAGTTTCAGAAAAGTAGACAGGATAAAACACAAATGTAGAAATCCACCACCAGAAAGAAGTCTGGCCTTGTTCAGAGTGGTACTTACAGCCTCCTCAGCTTGTCTCTTGTAGGATTTCACCTTCATTTGGAGCTTGTCCACTAAATCTTGGAGCCTAAGAACATTCTTCCGGTCTTCCTCAGACTAAAGATAAGGGAAAGAATAGAAATCCTTGTTTGCCTCTTCTTCTGAATTTCATAAATATGAAACAGACGGAGTAATATCCATTATGGAACATCACTGTTGAGAATGACAGAGGTCAAAATCTTGTTAACCGTGTCACAGACTGAGGAATAAAAATAAATGGCTCTGGAAAGCAGTGTGCCTATATCTCAACTTCCTGGAAGAAGAGTGTCAATATATAGAAACCTCCAGGCTCACCTGGTAGGTCAGCTCCTTCACCCTCCTCTCGTACTTGCGCACACCCTTCACGGCTTCAGCGCTG
>JANHGL010008127.1:13441-82606 GCA_024611195.1 Ceyx melanurus | reverse complement strand
TGTTTGTCGGTCTGTGTGGTGTCTTGGTGGGGTTGTGGTGTGCGTTGTGCGTGTGGGTTGCGGCGCCGCGCGGGTTTGTGGGGTGAGGTTCGGCTGGGTGTGAGTGGTGTGGGGGGTGTGGGGGGGGGTGGTGAGAGGTGTTTGTTTTTTAAACACAGAGGCAGCACTGAAAGATCTCCAAAAGACAATTTCCTAATCCAGCCCACTGCTGCAGCTGCTTCTGAGGCTACTCCACAAGCTACTCATCACAATCTAGCTTGTGTGCCAAAAGCAGAACACATCAGAAATCTGTCCTGCCTTGCATCTCCCCTTGGTCAAATATTTTTCAGGAAGTAGTTGATCTGGCCTGCAGGACATGAAAGCCAAAGTCAACCACATCACTGAACGGCTGGTAAGAAAAGAAAATAATAGTATGCCTGAAGAGGGGCCAAGAGAATTAATTTGAAGGGAAAGTTATTTACGATGAAGCTTCACAAAATGGGAAAAACAGCACTATTATGTTTCACAAGACCATTGTCAGAATCAATGATACTGTGGCACTAAGATACACACTAACAAGGGATGTACACATTCCTAATAAACACATTTACATACTGCTGCATGTGATAATTACTTGTATTCTACAGTCATTGGCTGCATGTTGATATCCTCTCATTTCTGTCCAACATAGAAACCTAGCTTACCCTTGCTCATGAATTTTGGAAGCCAGCATGAAAATATTCCAATATGCAGAATAGGAGCTTGTACAAATGTGCCAGCAAAAAGTAGCTTGTGTGATCTTACACATTATGAACATAATGCTGGGATTTTTTTTTCATGCACAGGAGCACAGGGTCACTTCATGAATCACAGGAGAAGAAAGAATAAAGAGGAGAAAATACCAGGGGAAAAGTACATTAGAAGTTTGTAGTTTTAAAAAGGGATTTGAGAAGTGTTCTGACATTTTAACTTGCATTTGTCAAAATCAAGTTTGAGTGCAGTTTATAGCAGCTTTAAAAAGTGCACTGGGAAAAACCAACCAGCTGCTAATGGGTGAAGAAAAGCAAAAGAAGGTGGTGTCGGGGCTGTAACCTCCTCACTGTCTTGAGTTTCCTGCTCTGCCTGACTCAATAAAATTCATTAAGGGACCCACACTCGTGCGGCAGGTCTGGGCTACGTGCACCATCTTCCCCCCCCACGCACTCCCCATAGAAAAGCAAGCAGCACCACGTACAGAAGCACACACTGAAAGTTGTGTGGGTAAGAGCTCAGTTTCTGCTCAGTCTCCCACCCCAAACAGAACAAGTCTCTCGCCAGACCCTGGCTGAAATTTGGCACCTTTGCCTCTTAGCACGCAGTACAGATGGCAGGGTAGACGTGCCTGCTGGTGCAGGAAAGCTCTGCCAGTTCTCAGGAGGTGGCAAGGAGGGAAGGCATTAGCAGAGAAGGGTCACCAAGATCAGTGCTCACTTCCCCTGATCTCAGCCTCTTCCAAAGGACTGCTGGGAAGATTTGGGAAGAGGGGGGTCTCGCCACTGGATGCCACCGTCCAAGTATTTAATGGATCTTCCTCTTCCCCACAAATCATGTGTCCTGCTTGATGAATTTGGGTTTTTTCTTCTCTCTGAACAGCTGCTTATCTAGCACTCATTTTCCTGTCCATTCCTGTTGATTTAATTAATGCTGCTCTCAATATTCTCCAAGGAAACTAATGGCTTTGTTGGTCACTGAAAGGTGCCAAGTAATTTGCATGACCATTTCCAGTTAAGATTCCTTAGAATATTGCTGTCAGCTAGCCTTGTTTTACAACAAATTAGTTAAGCACATGAAAATGTTCAGCTGCTAGGATGCATAGTTAAACATGCAATCAGAAAGATAATACCCTTCCTCCTATTTCTCCTCCAACATCCCTTGTACTGCATTCACTGCAGCCTTTACGCCATACTCCTCTTCTACCAGAGCCCAAATAAGGCTGCAGAACAAATAAATACAAAAGCTACACAGATTTTTTTTTTCTTTGTTTAACCTCTGTACTGTCTGCCTGAGCCAAACAGAAAAAAAACAGGCTTTGGTTTTGACAGAGATACTGAAAGACCTCCAGAGGCTGAAAATCATGCAAGGGAAAATTAGATTTTAAGGCACAATAAACACGTCTTCATGAGATACTAAAAGCCTTTGCAAAATAAAAATAGATGCTCATGTAAACCAAACACCAGACACCATGTATCTCATCAGCTGTAGGCCTGCATGCCCAGGAGAAAAAGCATATGCAATACCATAGAGTACAAGACTGGGCTTTCAGGCATGGCAGTTGCTATTTGTGCCTCTATTACAGCCCTTCTGGAAATGAAAATTATTCCTTCCTCCTGTCTCCCCACTCCCACACTGAAACAACTATTTCCCAGTTCTATTCCCTCTCCCTACCTGTAAATTGAGGAGAATGAAACCAAATCCTTAAAAAGCCTCAATACCCAGAAACAAAGCACAGTGCCTAAGTTGCAAGCATTACCCTACAAAGTAAGCTTGCTTAGGGGCTCAAGGATTTTTTTGTGTGTGGATAATGTCGTGTATCAAAAGCAGTCTTGAGAGCGCCTTACACAGCACGCATGCTGTGAATCTGTAAACTTTTTAGTGGCCATTTGCACATAAAAAAGCATGTTTAAAAAATCCTCAAAGATCAAAGCACATCAGAAGCAAGTTTTAGATAAAAGGAAAGATAACACAGTGCAGATCCCTAGAGTCAACCCAGCAGATTTCATGACATTTTAGTCACATCTTTATTCTTTTCTATCTCTAAAAACCCAAAGGTCAATTTATTTAAATTGGTCAAAGATCAGCTGGAAAGTGAGAAAGACTAGAAATAAATAGAGATTGACACATAGTGCACCTTAAAGATGCTTTTCAATTAAACTACTTTTTCCTGTGTTTGGTAAACACAATGTATACTTGGGGCACACTAAATGCTATTTCAGATAATTACCCAGGTAGATTCATAGAAGTCAGCTCAGGTGCATCAGCAACTAAGTACTGCAACTGAACCTTGCTGCTCTGTGACACTATAAAATTGCTCACATCAAGCAGAACTCTAATCTTTTATGGGAACCAGAACATCCTTCTGATAAGCCTAGAATGATATGCCAAATAACCAGGGCCATCATTCAGTAGAAATTGCTTCCAGCAAAACAATTCTCATCAACTACACAAATAACTTCTATATGGGCAAAATCTGACTACAGTCATGCAACTGTACAAGTATATGCAAAGGAGACATCGTGTTCTGTGGTACTCTCTACTTGCTCAAAAGTAAGCACAATTCTCTGCAGTTTAATCAAAAAAAGAATAGTATGTTAAATTATGGCCATAAGGCACATTTTTTTGTGGCTTGCTACTGCCATCAAAGTGGCTTTGCAACAATCTACATTAAAAGAATAACTGTGACACAAGAGGCTTGTATGGACTTTTAGAAGCTTTCTTAAGATACTAGTCTTCTGGACTGATGGTGGGACAGAGCTGGAAGTGTGGGTCACTAGTCTGGCAAAGGGGCAGTGCTGGTGTATCAGCCCTGGGCTGAAGCATGACAATGCCTTCTCTACAGATTAGAGGTAAAGCAAAACCCCCTCCTGAAAAAGCACTTGCAAGCAGATGGTGCTCTCCTCTCACAAAGATAGCACCTGCAAATCAAATCCTTGAGCCTTCACTGTTCCAAATTCTGAATAGTGGTCAAAATCTGGAGCTGGACCATCATCCAGAGTGAGGAATGCTCCCCTAGCTCATTAATGTACAACCCCACATTCAGATTCAAGATTTTATGGACAGCTACAATCAGCCAGACAACACTGCTTTGCATTAATCAAGCTGCTGCTGACACCTGACAGCAGAGAGCACATGATGTGTGTCATTTGTTTTAAAAGATAATACTGTCAATTTACCAAAGTTATTTTATTAAGCTCTTCAGAAAATTCTGAAGTTCCTTAGAAACCCAGCCTTTCTGGGTCCTTAACAATTCACTTTTCTGCATTGTAAACAGAATTGTTGCTACCTTAATCAAGCAAAATGCAGACTCAGAATGATTTGAAACAAATGTGTCCAAGACACACAGAAAAAAACATCAAGAAAGTTCATACATACAAACAGAAAGTCAGAAACTAAATTAACCCATCAACTGAGGACACGATGTTTAAGAAGAAAGCTATTTTAATACCAGATGGCTATTTTTAACAGTTTTTAAACTTATCTTTGGCCCTTCCTACAGTGAGGGACCCAATTTACTGAAAAATCCTCCTTCCAAAAACGGAATCACAATTTGACCACATAAATAAAATACATGTGGCTATGAATCATCTGTCACAGTCACTTCACAGTACTGGCCAGGATTTTGGACAGCAGATGCCTGTTGATTTAAGTGGGGCTGGAGCAAGGCCCAAGAAATAGCAATAGGTGTTATCTGTGCTGGATTGGGACTGGTAAAGTCTCAAGGAAGAGGCAGCAGAAGAGAACTCTGCAGTTTGCAGACTGTATCCCACTCTGTATCATCAGCCATCTCCTGGCAGTTAGCCCCCTTGCATTTTGCTTTTTTATTCCAGTAAGCAATACTTAATTTTTACCAGATGTTCATTCATCAATATCCCCAGAGACTGCTTCAAGCACATACACTTTCCCCCTTAGCATCTTCTAACTGGTAAAGTCTACCAGCAACCATCTGATTCCACTCAGCCTTTTCACAAACCCAAAGCTGGGATGGATGAAAAGATGGCAGAGACAGCCTGTCCCTTGCTGAGAGCAGGGAAGCCACATCACTGCAGCCATCAGCCACATTTCTGCAGCACTGCCTTCCAGTTTGTAGTATGTGACTACTTCTTAAAGAGTCTGTAGAAGTTCACTGTAAACACCACAAGCCCATCACCAAGTAAGGTTAAATTCCCTCTGCTGCAACTAACACCTCAGTGATTTCTTTTTACTTATTTTTTAAGGGAACTCAAGAAGAAAAAAGTTGAAAGCCACTATTCTATCATAAAACACTTTTCAGGAGGGCAGTTATACAACCCCACGGGAGAGACTAGAAAACACAAGCCATACGAGCCCTTTTCCTCTCTCTTTTGTTTTAAGTGGGTGAACACGCAGTGTTTCTCTTGGAAGTGGGATCAGTTGGCTCAAACTCTCCAAACAAAGTTACTGAGCTTGCTGGGGAAATCTATGCAAGTCATACTATGACTTCAAATGCTAACAAGATGGCTGGGGAACTGTGAGCCAAGTGTGTGGGTCATGTGGTGCTTTATTTACTAATGAACACTGGGGGTGGGTTGGCCCTGGGAACAAAAACCTGAGAAACATCAGACCTTGGCCTGAGGCATGCTCTCTGATAAATGCTGGGAATATGTATTGGAAAGATGCATTTTAGAAGTCTGCCTGGAATAAAGCTCTCTCATACCAACAGTTCAAGGGTTTTTTTTCCCACTTAGTGCAGCTTTGAAACTGGGGTACAGCTATTTGCAAGCTCATTTAAGAGATTACCTACCATGTTTGCATACATGTAATGTGGGATCTTTGCAGCTCTCTGGAGGTAGGGGATGCACCATAAAAACCAAGCTTCCTCCCAGGCAGGCACTGAGTATTGCCACATCAGCTAAATGGCTCTGGTTAAGTTTGAAACCTCCACCTTGCTGCCTGGGCTGAATGTACCACAATTCAATGTCTTAGGCTGCCAGATCTTCACACCTGTGCTTGCTGGATTTATCTTTTCACCTTCTAACTCTCTCCAACTCTTTCAAGCTAACTTTTAAATTTATTTTTTTTTAACTATAAAAGTTTGTTCAAAAAAGAGGCATTCTTGGCCTCAAAGATATTTTATCTTTTTTTTTTTTTTTCCCCATTCCCTTTCCTTGCCTTCTTCCCAGGAGAAATCACCCTCATGTGTTGTGTTGGTTCTGCATGAAGGAAATCCCCTTTGCCCCACTCACTCCTCCCTACCAGGGCTTCAAATCACAAGTTTTATGGCTCCCCTTGCACTGCAGCCGAGACTGAAGAAAGGGGAATCAAAGCAGCTGTGAATAAATAACACTAATAATAATGGTGCTATTATGAACATGAATTATTAATACATTTTATTTCTAAACCACCATGACAGTCTAGACCGCCCTGCACAAGACAAGGTACATCTGTTATACAATCTGCACACAGCGTTAGAGGAGTCTGTGGATTTCAGAGGTTTGACAGTGTCAGCGGTCAGAAAATACCCCATTTAGATAAATTCAGCAGATTAACATCCCAGTGGCCAGCTGCCAGTTCAATAGGTAGCATGGTCCAGTGCAATAAATAAAAAAGCTCCCAGCAGAGCACAGGGCTTTTAGGTCTTGTCTGAACTGAGACAATACAGTAAATCTGCAAGAACAAAAATCTAGTCTGGAGATGTCACCAGCCTAGTTTTGCTCAACTGTCATACACAAATACACCATTTTCCTGTTATGCTTTTGAGAGGTACTTACTACAAGTGTTAACATTTCAGAGCCTTAAAATACTCCTGTAAGTGAAATGGGCATAAAGGCGACAAGAGGCAGGGAAGTACCATGGTGACAAGATCCATCCTGGTCAAATCTCACTGCTCCTTCAGCAAGGTGTTAAACACAGTCAGGTCTCAGCACCTTCCCATACCCTGCATCAAGTCTCTGCTGCCTTGGCTGCACCTCACAATAGTGGCCAGCCTTGTGGCAGAGCCCAGAGCATCTGAAGGCACATTCAACAAGTACCACATTGCAAGTCCACAGCACCACCGAAAGCATTCAAAGCCAACCAGGTGGCCTCGTGCTGCAGGACTGGGCTCGGGACGCACATCACTGGCACCGCTGGCCACAGGCAGCATCTGCACTCCAGAGGTTCAACTTCCACTGCTGACTTTCAACACTTCTCTCTCATGAATCATCACCATGTGTGTGCAATTACAGATCCAAGGAAAAGTGCTATTTCTCATTTTTCTCTTCAGTGCCAAAAGCTGCCTACTCCATTAGGTATTTCAGAGCAAGGCTGTAATGGCCCTGGCTTCTCCAAAAGCAATAGCTATTCCAGAAGGAAGCAAGCGACTCTATTCTTTCCTTTCGAGCTGGGAAAGATTTGGGCTTCCAAGCCTCACAAAGACAATCCCAAGAGGAAAAAGAAAAAAAAAAAAAATACACAAACAAAAGAAACCCACATGGATTTGATGGGAAAAAAATTACAATTCAGAAGACCACACATTTGCTGATCCTATGAAGTCTTTCACTAATGCATTCCCCAAAGGATTTTTTCCTACCTACTCTCTTTTTCAGTTTGAATGAAGGCCCTAGGAATATGCAAACATGTAAGCTGTTGGGTATAGCTGTGATATTAGTCATCACCTTACACTTAATTCTACAGAAAAACAAACTGACATTTAGAAATAAAGTCTATACAGGCAGCAGAAATTAGACAGAAAATATCTTAAACACTGTTCAGACTAAACATTAATGCAAATGTTTTTCAACATTTAAAAACACCTCTACTATTATAGAGAAGCAATTAAAGTGTATCTTCCTTCTCTATAATGCCAAGCCAAAGACTGCTGAATTGATTTTCCTGTTTTGTTTTTTCTTTTTTTTTTTGATCTGTGATTCAGTCTAGCCAATTATCAATGGGGATACTGAAAACCCTTCGTGTCTGTTTGATGAAAGCCTTTCCCCGAGTATCACGGACAGAAATGAAGCCCCAGACAGCTCCACTTGACAGACCTTCAGGCTGCAACTTTGGACACAGACATTCTTGACAGGTGGAGAATAATTATAAGGTTTAATCCAGCCATGTGGTTCCACCTACTTAAAACAGAAAGGTGTGATTTTTTGAATAACATAGTTAATAGCTGCAGTCCCCTGTTGAAAAGTATTAGAAGTGTTTGGAACACTGTCTAAAAACACATCTAATATTTCAAGCTTAACTGGCCTTAGAATTAGGAACTGAGCTGGTTTAGAATCCCAATTTCTGAAAAGAAGGATTTCTGTTTCTTCCCAAACTAGTTGTGTACATGCACCTCAGGCAACTGGATTGCCAAAAAAAGATGGATTCACTCTTAAGGATTTTTAGTAATTTGGTTCAGTATCATCTTTTCCTGACACTTCTTGAGCAAAAGGCTTTCACAAGAAAAATTAAAAACTTAAGTGGAGAACAGCTATGGAACCAGTTTTATACCTCTTTTAGCAAGCCTTCAGAGATATTTTTTAATTGGGAAAGCTGTTCACTGGAACTCTTCCCTGACCTCACAGAGTTCCTCCTAAGAGACAGGAAGCCCTGTACTCTGCACACGTGTCCCTGTTGTGTAGATGGCTGGGTGAAAGTTACAGTACCTGGACTAAACATCTGTGGATATTTAAGACAGAGAAGATAAAATCTGCCTGTTCACACACACTTCTGACTGTGAGAAAATAATTCACTGTACTTTCAGAGCATCCCCATGGCCTGTGCTTAAGGCCAGTTCAGTAGGGGCTTTTAATCATCTTTGCCCTCCTAATGAGTCCTCACATTGACTCAAAGCATACTGTCTTTTTCACTTCATTTTTCAACGGCAGCAAGAAGGATCAAAATGAGAATAGCTAAAATATAAAACAGATGCTTTAATGTTTGTGATCTTTAATGTTTCCCTGGTTTTCACTACCATGTAATTTTAAGGGCTAATTATGAAATTACTGTCTACATTCAAAAGAATTTTCCTCCAAACCAACAGGGAAGTTCCTTACCAACATCCAAGTCACCCACAGAGACATTTTAGTAGGGTAAAAAAGTACCATGTTGAGTGGGCTGCTTGGCTACACTTCCCCCTGTATTATCTGACTCAGTCTCAAAAGTATGATGCTTTTTGGTAATTTTCAATCACTAAAGCTGAAACAAAACAGATGCCAGTCTGTGTTAGTATAACAGTAAGCTTTATAACCCTAAACACAACATAGCAATTATGTGGTAGATGCCATTGGCTTGTCTTTCTGATGTTCACATTTGAAGAAACCAAACTAAATAAAAATCCTCTTTCTTTAAATTAAACTTGACAGCCTAAGTTTCCAGACTGGTCTGATCTTGCACTTTGTGGAGACGCAGTTGTGGGTTCACGCCAATGGAGACAACGGTGTGATTCATAGATTGGGGGGCAGGGAACAGAGGGAAACAAGTTTGACTTTCAAGAAAGGTGGGATCTAGAGAACTGGATGGCAGGGGCCTGTGGAGAGGATAAAAAACCCTTGCCTGCAACTTCGCTTCAGGTGGGAGAAAAAAAAAAAGATGACAGTTTACTTGATCCATACACTCTTTAGCTGCTTTGGATTCCTCGCTGCCTACCCTTTAGTTGTGATTTACTAAATGCTTTACAGTCTTCAGCTGCAGATGAATGATCACTGTAAGAAATGATCAAAATCAAACTGTTGCAATTAGGGACATATTTAACATTCCCCTAACCAGCAGAGTCAGCTTTTACAAACAGTTTTTGATCTGCAGTTGTAGCCTTCAGCTACAAGTTTTCACTGACAGTATTTTTAACACTTCTGTTTTCACCGGTACAGCTACGATTCAGGCACTCACTTGCTATCAGAAACTTCACATTTCTAGCAGTGGAAACCAAGAGGCAACTAATGCATGTAGAGTCCAAAGATAACCATGTAGAAGTGCACAAAGGAAGATACTGCAGGGATGCACTAACAACCTGCTCCTTGCATTCAACTCCTTGACTATGGTGCTGCCGATACACGCTTGCCAATTCTCGTAACCACATTTCACAAACCAGTTGTTATTAATAGGAATCATAAGCTGCATGCACAAAGAAAGGACTCCACAGTTTCCACACAGAAAATAAACTTCATTTTCTCTTAATCAGCTATATGAAGCTCAGGAAAATCCCTACAATACTAAGAGTTTGCAAGGAAGGAGAAGGAAAGCACAGTGTGCACTGTGGTCAGCTCCATCTCCATCTCTAACCACCCGGAATGAAGTCTTCTGGACTTCACCGGTAGCTTCATTAAGCATCTACAACAGTGATCATTATTGTAGGAATGATCTTACAGAAACCAAACTGGATGCTACTAAGATAACTGTAACAAATCCAACCATTCTGAACATTCCAGTAAGTAAAATAAGCTCTGAGATTGTCACATGCACCCCTACAATGCAGAGCTCTGCAGAGAGGAAGATTTCCTGGGCACCTTCACTATGACAGTTTTCTTGGGGGAATCTGTAACTGCATTCCACCAGACCTGTGTACAGTCACTGCCATGCTCACACTGTGAGCCAACTAATTGTGTCAACAAAGATAAAGCTCATTTCCAGCCCTGGAGAGCTCTCACAAATACAGACTGATAGAAATGGAGTGACGGAAGGAATGATGCTTTGAAAGCATTTATGAAATTCATGCTTTTCAGTGGCAGGATACATGAAACCCAAAAAACATGTTTAAAAAAAATCAGCCAAACACACTGAATGGAGAACAAACTCAGCTGGGAAAGGTAATGTGTCATAAAATGACTAATAGTATCACTAAGACTCGATTGACAGCAAGACAATGACAAGCAAAATACATTGCTTCATTTCATTTTTCCCCTCGTGCTCCCTCAGTAAATCCGAGGCAGGAAAAGCACACAATGGTAACCAAGAACAATGAGATAAAACCAGTACAATTAGAACCTGAATCAGAGGAAAACACAACAGAGCAATAGAAACGCATTTCACTGTTACCTCTGCAAAACCATGGTTGTCTTCAGAACGATGCGTGCTGTGCACACTTGTGCTTTCCCAGGGCAAATACCACAAGTACATCTACATTCTTACACTGCTGCAAATGTCCTCCTCAAATCCAGCCTGACTGGTGTCTGAGCTGGGGGAGCTGGAAGGCTTCCCTGTGTTCACCACACACAGCCACTCCACACTGGAGTTCCCAAGTTCATGCCCTAACTTGTTTCACACTGATTTACTCCCATCCCTGTGCCTAAACTTTCTTCTTCTTGCAGACAGGATTTTCCAATTGTTCAGTTTTTGCTCCATTAGAGTCCAAAATGATCTGCCTTTTGGATACCTCAGAGCACTGCCTTTCCCACCCCATGCCAGCACTGAGCTGCCCAAGACAGCTATCTGTGTGCTGCTCATGCCATTCTATTGCTACTTTCATGGACAGACAGCAGATCTGGGGAGACAGTCACCTGTGGTTAGTCACCTGACAGTATCAGACCTCTCTCTGCCACTCCTGTTCCTTTAAAAATATTAGAAGTGCTGCTCTTGTACATTTTGCCATGTAGAATAGGGAGGGGGGGAAAAAATGCATTGAGCTTTTCAATGGAAATTGTTTTAGTGGATTTGGCATGCAATGTTTTTGAAAGGGTCACAAAACAAAGCTAAGCCATTCATTTCAACTTCAGTCTAAAGGGTTTTGTAATAAACAAATAGTGACTGAAATGCACCATGAATTGAATAGTCATGAAGTTCACACTGCAGTGTCATCTACTATCACACCATCCAAAAGGATGTACATCCTCAACCACTTTGGCATGAAGAAGCAAAAAATTTCAGTTATGTATTCTAGGAATAGGTAACTAGAAAAGTTTGGGTTTCTGTTTTCTCTAAACCTCTAGCAACAAGAAGGAAAAGAAAATGAAGAAAAACCAAACAAACCACCCCAACCTTTTACCTACTCATCAATTTAATACAATGTCAAAACCACACAGGATCACTTGAACGTGTGGATTTCACTCCATTATTAAACCGTATAATTTCCAGAGCCTGTGGTTTTATTGTCCACAAAAAGCAATAACTTACTGAAGTGAAAACAACAGTGGTATTGTGTTCGTGGTACAACACCACAACACACTCACAAACCTTAAAGCTGAAAATTCTATTTCCTCATGTGCAAAAGTCATCAAGGCTTTTTTGAACGTTTTTTTTTCCTTAAAAGAATTGAATAGGTGACAATACAGCTTCACAATTAAATAAACAGTGATCATATGTTAAAGGAATTGCTTTGTCTAAAATGACTCAGCTCTGTCCTGTCAGAGGCCAGTGAACACCGATGCTGCTGCGTCAAAACCAGATTTCACTCCTTACCTTCCCCTTACCACATATCTCTAATATTTATGGGCAGTCTGGTAATGGAGATTAGGCTATGACTTATCAGGCTTCAATAAAGCATGTTAACATGGAATTATGGCCTTTTAGTATAACCAGTAATGATGGGTAATGTTATTTACCTGAAGAAAGAAACATCACTGTCACAGCTGCAGCTCATTCTAGTGAGTATAATTTAGTTCAATCATTTATAAATGCCTGCCTTGCTTTTGCTTTCCATTTTAATTTTCCTTGTACTCCTTTAGTACTCCTTGTACTAAATCTCACCATATTCAGACAGACAGTTTGGATGTCCTACATAACCACCTATGAAGGTGACCAAAAGGAAAGCCTGACACGCACTATTATTTTGCCAAAGTGAGATCCATTGCCCAGTCACCTGCAGACTAACCCTGCAAACACAGACACACACACACACACAGACACACACACACACAGACACACACACACACAGACACACACCTGGGGCACAGCCGGTCCCACCGATCGCAACACCGCGACTCACGCCCACTCATCAATGTTTGCAGAACAGATGGAGGCCTAACGCATGCAAACAGAGGACTGAGGTCACACTTCAGATCCCCAAGATATTTTCCATCTCTTCCCCTTCCTTGATGCAGCAGAACGATTGTATTTAAAGCTGCAGTTTTCTGCAGAACCAGCACACACAACCACTCTCACTACTGAAAACAAGTTCTGTCAATTCTGTCATTTCTTCTACCCCTAAACTAAACTCAAGGCTCCACGTTTGGCTCATCCACCATAAAACCAGCTATACCCAGTTAGCAGAGCAGCCATTCCCAAACAGACCCAAGAGAGCCAGTAAAGCGGCTGCTCCAGCCCTCCAGCTCCCACTGGCAGCTGGGAGCACACGCTCCGGATCTCTGCTGGGATTCTCTTCCCATTTTGCTTCCACAGGATCATGCCACTCAACTGGGCCCGACTTGTAAAACAAGAAAATCATGGTAAATTGCAAAGAAAGAAGTGTGTTTCAAACAAGACCCAAAATTTCCAATGCTCTGGATTTTTTTTCCTCTCAGGCAGCACCAACGATTTAGAAAAAAACTACTTATTTTTCCATAGGAAGCAGCAACAAGACAGATGCATGTGTCAGGTAAGGAGGCCACAACACATTTGTAATTATCTGGCAAGATTAATATAATAATTCTATAAATAGCGCAGAACAACTTGATGTATTTTACTTAGCCTGAGCAGCCTTTAAGACTTGAGACTATCAAGCTAGTGTCTTCATTGAGACAGCTGATTTCAGGACCAGAGCAGGAGATTTCACAGAAGGAACAGGTGGACAAGGAGTTCTTACATTAAAAAAAAACAACATTGTGATGTTGAGCAAAAGGTGATTAAAGTTCTGAATAAGGTCCACTGGATTTTTCTTACAAGTCTCTAAGTTCTGACCAATTTTGCTAGTGATTAATAAAAGAAACCTTTCGAAAGCCTGTTCATTCACAAGCCCACTCATTTATTCTCTGTATGCACGATGGGAACTTGGCACATACAGAGACACTTAAGGAGAGATTATTTTCACCCGCCAATATAGTTATGACTGTACTAATATGTCTTCCTTGTCCAGGATATTTTTAAGCAATCTGAAGACTAATGAATCATACAGAAGAAGAATGTTACTGGGCAGAATACGTGAGGCATGAAAAAAGAAGATGGACAGCTCAACAATTAATTTTCAATTACAATTAAGTGAGGACATTTTCTGAGAACATTTACTCAGAAAAGACATTTCTGGGATTTTAGTCACTTTTTGTGACATGAGCAGGATCATTGACATTTCAGGTTCACACAAACAGAAAATATCTAGGGAATTTTACAGACTAAGCAAGTTAATCTTGCACCTAAGATATGAATACACAGAAAAGATAATTCTTAAAACTGAATTCATTTCAGACCTTATAGCCAGTCTGTGCTTTAAGTGTCTGAGCTTGAGCTGCCTAATTCTGCTAAAGCATAATTATTGTCATGCAACATCATCTCATGGGATTGCCCTGAAACATTCCTGAAGTGGTTAGTAAAACTCTGGCTGTACTAAATTATTTTCAAACTGGTGTTACTCTTACTTCTAAAAATACAGAGTGTATAATTTATCATCTATTTGGAGAAGGGGGAAGTTAAATGGGTCTATGTGACAACTTCCTATTTTACTTCGATTCACTTAACACATGAAGAAAATAAAAGGGGAATTCATAAGCCAACTAATTTAAAAGAAAACAAAAACTGGATTACATCAGTGAGATATTTAAAATATAATACTGAACTTTAAGAATTGCAACATTCAAAGAAAAGCAGGGTAGAATAGACTAGGAAAAAATATAGGCCTTCAAGTCAGCAGCAGTAAACTAAAAAAATGTGTTTCAGAGAGCTTTTTAATTACAAGTAGTAATCCTTATTAACTATTAATTAGAGATGGTTTCTTTTCCAATGTGTAACACTGTATAAAATACTGTCTGAGAAGGCTACTCCTTTGGGGGTGGGGGGAGCTTTGCATGCATGTGGTTTCTTGGCTTTTTGAATCTGCCATGTTATCCAAGACTTCTATGGTGTTCCCACCACCAGCTATAATGAAAGTGTAACTGGTACAACAAAGAGGAAATGAAAATGCAAGTGGCTCTGATTAGAAGCTTATGCAGAAGCATTAAGCATTACAAAAAGGTACTGTAGCTGAAAAGAAATTCCTCATAAACAAGAGAGATGCTAACTTGGGATGAGTGGTTAACTACCTCTTAGGCTTTCCTCTTCCCTTCACCTAACCCAGTGAGGGCTTCACCCACCATAAGATCTTACCAAACATGAGGAAAGGGCCTGCAGAACAGATGATCTCTGCATTACCTGGCAGTACTGCATCCAGGCTTTACAGAACTGTGCGTATGAAAGGACCAGCTCTCTTTAAGGATGTGCCAATTGAAATCTTAATTATACGAACTGCAGGGTAAAGATACCCCTGAAAGAGGAGTAAACACCCACAGGAAAAGCAGCAATACAGTATGGTTTTTATTATAGTTATTGGAAGAGACTTTCAGTGACTGAGGGATTAATTCATCTGCTTTATGCATTCCATTTATTCATCTACACGTCATGTTTGTTCATTATAGCACTCTTTCAAACCATGCACATACACACAAAGTTCATCTGAAGCCTGAAACAACCCACCTCTGAGCAGATGCAAGTCTTGTAAAAGATTAATAGGCACAACAAGCAATCTCAGCTGTGGGGGAAAAAATATCCTAGTTAAATATTTCAGTGCTTTCATCAAACATCTGTCCTCTACACTGTGCTTGATAGAATGGCAAGGTAGCTTCTGACAAAGATTAACAGACATCTGCTCGACTAAAATCAACATGTTCAGTGGAGTGCCAGCTAAACGCCAAGCACAGTGTCTTGGAGTAACTCGGCTTCCCGTTGGGAGCCTGTGAAGATGTTCCAGTATCAGCCACCTTCCAAATGTAGCCCTCAGAAGGGAACAGCATGGGTGGGATTTTATGTTAATACAAAATCAGCTGGCATAATACATATAAACTACACTGGGAGCCTAGTTCCTAAGGGTCAGAGGCAAAGGGAGCCCTACATGCAGAGCTGCAGATGAGATGGCTCACTTGCTGCTCTGACAGCCATCTGGAAAGGCAGGAATCTGCAGGCAGCAGGAAGTTTCAATGCCAGATCAATAAGGTTTTTACTACCCTCTCTCCCAACCCTTTAATATAGAAACAACAGGCACATTTTCAAACACTTTACACATGCTGAAATAAAAGGGAGACGTAGAAGGGTATTGTTACTTGGGGGAGAAGCTGCTTCAGGTGTGAAATACACCTTGTAAGTATGAAAGGATCAGCACTACAGCAGTTTCCCTCTGCTAGAGATTTCTGGGCACCATGCAGGCTGCCACTGCCATTCATTCTTCTGCCCTCCCACAGGGACACTTGCTCATGCCATGCCTGTCTGCCCTTAACACAGCAACACTCTCAAACATCTCTTACCCACATCACATGGGGAGTGCTTAGGACTACCCCGTGCCCTAAAAAAGCCTTCAAATACTGACCAGCTCCTCACACAGGGTCCCAAAGATGGAAGGCAGGTGGGTATTTCTGGAGTGTGGCCCCAGGTACCTCACAACATGACTCAGAATAAACTAGGAGCAAAATAAATAAAAGCCTAGGAAATTATCTAATATCTTCCACTTGAAAAGTGATTAATGTTGCACCATGAATGTCAAATAGCCTTGGGATCTGACAGGCTGCCAGGTCCTCCTTAAAGAAATCAATTGACTTGGAGTTTCTACCTCACCTTGCACACCACAGAGCACTTGGAAAGGTTAAATGCTCCTCAGTTCCACTCCCAAACCAAGATGGACATCACACCTCAAGGGCAGCCAGTCACACCATCCTCTCTTCTTACAACAGGTCATCACCCCCACACACAAACCTTTTCAGCTGCTAGTACCACCCCACACAGAATCAGGTCTTCAGAACAATTGTATTTTCCAGGTTTTTTTTGAAACACATGTCACAAGCTCAATTTAGATCATAGGCTCCTGCTTGAGAGAAGCAACAGAGTAAGAGGACACACAAGCACGGGAGAGCTTTTGGAAATGCCAAAGAAGATCCTTTCAAAGCTGCCTCTGTCACCCAAGAGCTGGACCTACCAGCCAGAGAAATAAAGGCTGTTACAACTTGGCAGGACCACTTATCCCTGCTCCAGTGTCAAATGACTTCTTGTGGCACCACATGACACGTCCAGCATCCATCACTCAAATGCTGTGTTCTAGCACAGCTTTGTTCTAGGAGAAATGTTCCAAGCCAAGGAGTATCAACATACATCTTCATCACCTGGTGCCTCTTACCAAGAACAGACTGAAGGGATTTCCCTGAAGCCATGAGCAGCACAAGAGTACAATTATCCTAATAGCAACTTTCCTCCCAGAAGAGCCTACCCATTTTCCAACAGGCACTAAAAAAAAAAAATAATTTAAAATGAGGTGCCCAATGAACAAGCTGAGCTTTTTTTTCTTAAATGAGAGCAATGAAGTACTTAAAGTATGTAGCATTTAATAATATTTAAAATATAGAGGCAATAGCCAGGCTTTAACAGCTCAGAGCTGCCATTAAAATTAATAGGGCTACCTACTAATTACCTCTGAGGATCAGACCACTGGGTTCCTTGAGGATTTGCACTTCTCCAGTTTAAAAATTATGGGCTTAATCTCTCTTCAGTCTTCTCACCTTAGTTTAAGTAAGCATGCAACATAATGGTCTTTTATTTGCCCTGTTTTTTTTGTTGTTTTGTTTTTGTTTTTTTAAGCAGCTATATACATTGCCATCCACAAAATAGTGAAACCAACAATCAGGACCACAAATAACCTAGTTGGACAAACACCAAGTCATTACGTCAGCAAGAATCATCCACATGCCAGTGTCTCAAGCAGAAAGATCAACATTGTTACATCAAAGTCCCAAGATCACCACCTCACCAGAAATCTTCTTGCTGAATACATCAAGCACTTCTCCTCAAGTAACAATTATGCCCTTTCCACAATTTTATTGGGAAAATATAGGTATAAGACTTGCTCCTATGCAGGAAGAATAGGTGATCTGAGGGCTTGGGTGAGGGGCATTTGCATTCATCTTCCTTCACCAGTTGCCTTCCCAGGGGTAGGAAGTGGCTGCTGGGGCAGCTCCCGTGCTGCTGCTGCATCTGCCCCACGCCCCACTGACTGCACGGGCTCTGCTACGAAGGGAGACCAAGCCCAGCCTGCTCCTGGTGGCTCCTGAAAGCTGGAATTCAATGGACTGTTAGAGGACAGACAGCTACAGAATTTCTGCTCTTGCCTCCAAGCGTTCTACACCAAATTACAGTGAACAAGAGGCAACCCTGAATCTGTGGCACAGAATCAGCCTTTGACTCACTTGTGCTTGCTCTTCCCCAGTCATCTGCCTTGGGAGTGGCACTAACACCCAGGAAAACACAGGTTAGCTGGAACCCACTGCAGCAAGAAGTATTTTCTTGTACTTTGTTGGGTTTTTTTCATTTTTTCCCATTTGATTGGTTTTGTTTGTTTTTATTATTTTCTTTTAAAGAATCAATATGCAATTCTGCCAAAGGATATTAATGAAACAGGACTTGACCCCCTGCCACCTCCTCTGGGCTCCCAAATCCTCTATACACTGTGCAATACTCCTTCAGCAACCCTGGCATACCTCTGCCAGTCAAAGGTCTCCCGTGCCAGCTGGCCTGTGCTGGAAAGGTCAGCAATCAGAAACTCAATCTCTCCTACATAAAGTAGTTGTGATCAGTGACATTAAAACAAGATGCCATAGAGACCATGTTGTGGTGTGCAATAAAAGCAGTTCCTCTCCAAGCTATTCACATGTCCTGGTTAACCAAGATAAGTATTATTTAAGTGCTAATGCTTTCCCCTGTGCCCTTTGCTTTTCTGATTCCTGCATGAAGCTACCCAAGATTTACAAGGGAAAAGTAGATTCATCAAAGCATTGAGCCTTCCCTCGTCATATGGAGAAGGAGGGGCTATGCTGGAAACTAAACCTGTATGAATATTTAAACACTGCCCTGCCTTCATTCCTCTGCAGTAAGCAGCTGATGCTTGGGAGTCCACTTTATGGTGGACTGCATCAAAGGCAGTGCATTTCCCCAACTGATACACCAGATTTCTGATCACAGCAAGTGTAATCTGCAGGAGCACACCCATAATGCTGGAAAAGTGCAGTACATTCATAGAAAACAACTTTAAAAATCCAATAATGTCCCTCCCCAGACTTGACAAACCACACTGCCAGCTTCAGAGCAAGACTCTTAAGATGTGAACCTTACAGCAAGAAGGTTTCTGGTTTCAGCTCTGCACGCTTGAGCAAACTCACAATCCCCAGCTAATGCATCTCACATGCAACAAGCATCACAGTGCCAAACCTCTGCACCTCAAAGCTGCAGACAGGTACCTATGGAGTAACTTTCAGAAAAGGTTCCATACTTTGCTCAGAGTGACTGCGCTGAAAATGTCATCATCTCTTTACCCAGTTACGGTCTAGCACTTCATCTACATAGGAGCTACATGTAAAAATACCCTGTTGAAAGTTCCCACAGAAACAGCATGCAAAATGGATTGCTTCCACCTTTGAGTGACTCTCCTGTTCAGAAGAGGGCTACCATGGTTCCCATAGCTTGCTCAGTTTATTGTCTGCAGCTAGGCAGACTAGCATTGGTACTGCTAAGGAAACCACAGCATTACTATTCTGCTGAGACAATCCACAGCCCACTGAAGACAGTGGAAATCCTCCCCTTCATTTCTACAGGCTGCACACAGCTGGCTTAGCCACGCTGCCAGGTAAGTACACGCATTTAAGACGTGAAAAGCATCACTAACTCCAGTCAGGAGAGGGTGGACAGACACCCAGCAGCCCGCTGGGTTTCTGTTGGGTGTGAAGATTATGAGAGCCCTCTGTTTTCACAGCACTAATATTTCAACTTTTTCAGCTCTCACACATCAAACCAAGCCTCTCAACAAACTCACATCCTGCATGTTATGCCACAGGGCACTTGGGGCTGTCTTCAGCCTGGCACAGCACTTGAACACGAGGACTCCTGGGGACGTAATGACTCAGGGCCTCCCTGAAGGAGCACCACGAGCATTTAGCAACATCACTGGATTCTTATATTAAGGCCTTCATGAAGACTCACAGGAGAGCAAAAATAAAACCTTACAAGTTTTGCTCCTGCTTCTCATTTTGTCCTGCTAAAGGGTCACGTCAGCACTTGTTAAGGGAGATGGGAATGTGCACATTTCCCTGTGGAACCCTTTCCTGGGCACTCTCTTCAGAGTCACTTTTATTCTACCGAATATCTGAGATGCAGAGAAACACAAGCTTTCTTTTTCAAACACAAAAGCCAGATGTCCCTACTTCTGAAATACACTTTCTTTTGACATTTTCTTATTATGTAAAAAAGGAGCATGGAAATAGTTACAGGCAGCAAATAGAGACTGAAAAAGGAAAAAACTTGATCACCCAATGCAAAGCAAAGCCCTTGATTCAGTGCTGACAAAGTTTAGTAAAATTCTTTAAAGAGTATTTGAATCAACAAGAGCACCCAGATTTATAGCGGCAAGAAGAAAAGAGGGGAACAGTATTCAGCAAGGCTTGGAAGGGATAGGATATAAATCTGCCTGCTTTGAGAGCAACTTAAGCTCTGAACTGTTATATAACAGTTGGAAACTTTCTGTGTCAACACAGTCACTCCCTTCTCAGTTGGTTTTATTTCACCTTCAAACGCCATGCAGCAGAGCTGTCTCTCCACCCCCCAGCACAGCCACTCGAGCCCCTGCAGGTGCTCTCACCCGGCTGGGACACCCTGGCTCTGAGCCCCAGCACACCCCAGGCTCAGATCTGCAGCACACTTTCAAGCTGCACCTCCTAGCAGCACTACAGCACAGCAGGAGGAACAGGGCAATTTTAGCACCACCTTTGACAAGCTGTGATTAAACCTTAGGCACACTGCAGCCAAGTAGCCATAACTCTCTGTTCAATCCAGAGAAGCAAAGGAGTGATGACATTTAAGAAAAATATAATCGTGCAAAGCATAGTCAGCTCTGATTGAAACCAGCACCATCAGAAGAGAGGCTGCATCAGCAGGGGTCTCCAGTGGGGAAGCAGCAGGGCTCTCCTTCCAGGGCAAACACCAAGGAAAGGCTCCTGCTGCCTGGAGGGTCGGATCTGGATTCAGCAGTTCCAGAGCCAGCACCTCCACGCTGCTCCACCACCACCACCTATTTACTCGAGTCATAGGGGAGAACTAGCAAGTGAAAGTGCTGCCAAGACTTCCCAACCTGGAAACTAGGACACAAGACATTTAACAGAAACATTGTGTCTTCTACCAGTAGGAACTTTCCAATATTAAAAAGAAGTGCCTCCCTGTCAGAGGAAGAGCCACCACCTCACAAGCAAGGCTGTGTACCTGGGGGTGCAACTTTCCAGAAAATTCAGTAACACTGCAGTGAAAAGATCACTTTCAAAGCTTCAAATCCAGGTCCTTAGAGCTAATTAACTCCATTATTAGACTTCAAAGGGGAAAAAAATATATTAAAAAAAGAAAAAGAAAATAATTTTCTTTCCGCAGCTATAAAGTACTACAAAATCCATTTTATCTTTACATATCCCACATCCTCTTTACAATGCTTTTGAATGTTGTGCATGAAATCCTATTAATTTATAGGTATTATTAAAGGCATTTGAATTTAATATTCAAATGGGCAAGTCTTTTTTTCTTTTTGAATCTTGGAATAGAGCAAAACCCCTCTCCTGATGTGTGCCTAGTGAAGAAACACAGCTAAGCAAGGCTAGCACCCATCTAGTACCTTCAGTAATAAACATCACAGAAAATATTCCCTGAACCCAAAAAACATACATCAGCTCTTTCTTAACCATCTTCTTTCTTGAGTCACGCAGCTGAGGACCCTCCCTTCCAGCGAAGCCAAAGCACTTCCCGGAGCTCCCTAACCCAGAGGTCTAGGTTTCCATGGCACGCTGCAGCTCAGCTGCTCCCTACCACGAGTCAGCCCTTTCTCCTCTCTGGAAAAACTGAATCTCACTCTTCCAGCTGAGCACCACAGCTCAATTCCCTCTCATCCACGGATCCTCAATTCCTGTATTGTCATATGACCGCATGATTACTGAGAGAAGATGGGATGGTGAAGGGAATCCATAATCATCCATTTTGCTCTGAAACATGAAAAAACACTGCAGGAAAACTTTCCATTGATGTTTTGTTGTTTCATTGAAATAAAGGGTGAGTTTAGCTCAGACAGTGTCTTCCATGATCCATTGTGAGGCCATTAAAAGACCATACTTGTACACTTTAAGATTATTTGCACTACAGCACATAACCACTCCCATGACCCTCTCTCCTCAGCACCAACAGCCCTTTACCTTACTGCTTTCTCAATAACATGGAAGAAAAGGATGCACAAGAGGAAAACCATCCACGCTGCCCTGTCCATGACTCACAGCCTGGCAGGATAGAATTCTCATAGGGCAGGGAAGGGGGGAAATTCAGCTGTTGGCAAATTTTCAGGAGCCAATATTCCTCAGAAACATATAGATTTGATTAAAAACGTTTGCTTTCTGTCCAAATCTGGTCAGAGAAAATGAATGGTGCTCTTTGTTAGCCATCAATCTTCCCCACTTGTCCATGTGCCAGATGGCACCACACTTCATAGGAGAAGGAACAATAAGCAAAGAGTTGTGCAGTAAGTTCACTTGTAATCATTTTATCTCAAACAAACAAAAGGAGAATAAGGATGGAAAAAAGAGAAAGAAGAATATTAACTCAGTGTTCATTCAATTTTTGTTATTTAAATAAACCCCCCCTCTTGACAATGCTAATTGTTTGTTGACACTTCTGAATTTTCTATTCCCTCCAAATGGATTTTGCATTTTTAAGAGAGTTTCAAATGGAGCATGACAACTTGTTATTAAATAGCAAAATGGAAATATCTGCAACCTGCAAGAGAAGCTCAAATCCTATGGCACTGAGAAAACGTTGGCTTTCCAAACCCTGAGAGCTCCCACACTGCATAGATGAGACAAAGGGTGGGAGGACAGGAGCTGTGGGTGAGGACAGGAGCAAGGAACGTACACCAGCCTCACCAAGATTTCCCTTAAAAAGAAATCCAATTACAGGTTTAGTTTGTCAAAGCAACTGTTAAAAACAAACAAGCAACATCTTTTACTTTCTAAGAGAGAGCTTGATGTGTAAATCACCGAGCCACACAGGAGGAACCCTACGGTGCCATTTTCACAGAGTCGCACTTCAGACTCTAGCTGCTCTTGAAGATTTGATACCGCTTCACAGCATCTGTTGGGATCGTGCCAACAGCATATGTTGGGAGCAGATACGGATTCCAATGCCAGCAACAATATGTATTTTAAACCTAGCTAAAGAACAACAGAGCAAGGGGAACAGCAAGACTTCTCGAGTGAGAAGTAGAACCTGGATGAACTCCCATGGCCAAACTAAAACCCAAAATTGGCCTCAGGTTCATGACTAACAATGAATCAGTTCCATGGAATAGCTACATCAGATCAGAGACCCTGGAGCATAGAGGCAGGGCAAACTGAACGTGCAGGATGCACAACTGGCTGCCTCCATGATTTATAGAGCAATAGACTCCCATGCCCACTGCCCCCCTTCTCCAGACCTGCTGCGGAAAACCACCGAGGGAATAGGAACACAAGAGCACGCTGAACTGGGGTTCAGCAACGGTTCAAGGCTCAATTAACTAGTTATCTTAAGATAAGTCCATAAAGAAACATTTTGGTTTTGTTCTTTATTATTGTAAATTATGCAATAGGTATTGCAAAGATGACCCGTGATGCACCCCAGCCTGAAACAGGGGGGGCTCATGTTTTTGGAAGGCACTGGACATGCACTGTCTCTCTGAGGATCTCATCCACAGACACCCACACATTAAAGAAAAAACTAATTAAAAAAAACAAAACTCAAAACAACAAATAAAAAAAGAACTTGCAAATTTTGGCCCTGTCAGTACTGGCAGATGAAATAATCCGGGGGGAAACATTATTGCCTCGGCTCTAACGGATCGGATTTAGTCAGCCGGGATTCATTCTTTTGGCTCTGCTGTTGACCTGCTGCTTGAGCCTATTCATCTCCCCTCTGTAGTTCTGTTTGCTCATCTGCAAAATGAGCAAGATACTAATCTCCTGTTCAAAGCATTTTAAAACTGTGGATGGAATAGCTAAGTGCTGGTGGTGTGAAGAATCACATCACTTGCAACCTTTTTTCCAGCTGTTAAGTAGTTAATTGCTCAATCTGAAGTGATCAGATGGTTTCCTTGTCTAACCAGTCCTTCCTATCAAATTGAGATCTAGAAGTATCGTTAAAAACATCTTGCAGAATTAATGGTCTCATTTCTCTACCAAATGTATGCATTCCTCATCTGACAGCTTGGTGAGGTACAAAGCCAGTCAGGAAAGAAGCTCTACAAACAAGGAAATAAGTAGCAGCAATAACATATCCCCCCTCCAAATATACCTCAAACCAACCCACAGTAACCAACTCACCTGAACTCCAAGGCATCAAGAAAAATCACACATGAAAGATAACAGCAATAGCCCCGTGGCTGCTGCATTAACCAGCACCGAACAATTTCATGCTCTTCAACTGCTTCGTGGGGAAAAAAAGTCACAGCAAGTCTTGGCAATATCTTAAGTGGAACAAAGTGAAAACCAGCCCGAGTTACAATACAGGGAGCTGTTTGCGTTCAAAGTAACTTAATCTTCTAATACGGCTGTGTACTTTAAATGCACAGGAGGAAGGAGCTTTAAGGCATTATCTGCTGCACACAGCGGATCCAGGGTAAGCAATATTGGCTGGCACTGCTCAGCCCAGTGCTGCAGCGTGGGGGGAGGTCAAGGCTGGCAACAGCTGGGGAAAGGAAACTAATACCACGGGTCAACATTTTGTGCCGTCTTATGCAGGGCTAAAGTAAATAGCTCTGACTGGTACATGCCCCAATTTTAGGGATGAAAACTTTGACGCAGCTCTGAGGCACAGCAGTAGCGTGCAGATGCAGTCAGTAAAAACATACCTACACACACACATCCATCCAAACACACACACAAACATCCATCCAAACACACACACAAACATCCATCCAAACACACACACAAACATCCATCCAAACACACACACAAACATCCATCCAAACACACACACTCCACTGCTGGATTTAAATATTTTTTTTCAATAAAAAAGGCTGAACAGATGCAAGCAGCAGAGAAAGTTCTCATTACTCCTGTTGAAAAGTTTGGGGTGGGAGGCACAGAGAGATTAAGATAACCCATGAAACTTGAGAGCTGAGAACTGCATTTAAGTCCCAATGCCACACATATAACCAACCTCTCTCTAGCCTATCTGAAACTAAAGCACCACTCAACACAGATCACAGTGAGATATATTCTGTTTCCTGAGATGTCACCTCATTTTCTAGCCTCATACCCACAAAGCACCAGCATCTTTGGCTTTCATATTAGTTGCAAGTGTTCCCACAAAGGAGAAACTTTTTCTCTTCTTAAAAATAATTTAGTTTTAATGAGTTCAGTTCCCAATTCAGTTTCTCTGCAAGTCACAAAGCTATCCCAAGAGGCCTGGTAAATTATGCACCTTTAAGGATAAGGTGAACTTCAGACTGAAAAAAAAAGAAAAAAAAACCTCTTAAACCAAGATAAAGCATTTTGCAGAGTCAAAATGAAGGAGACATTTAGTGATACAGTGGGACTCCCTCCCCTTGGAGAGTGAAAAGGAAAGTATCAAAGAGTGACAAACAGAGAAGAAAGGGAGCGTGCCTATCAGGTTGTCAATCTGCCAATAAATCCCAGAGCTCTGCTAATGTCTTCAGTTCCCTGACACGTCTCACACTGTTTAAAGACACTGTGATGTGCACTCTGAAGAATTCAAGGAGGTGGAAGCAAAGCCGAGGGCCTTTATGCTTCACCACTGAGGAACAAAGGGGAAGCTACATGAATTTAATAGACTTCAGTGCTGGAGTTCACCTCTCCCATTTATCATCATGCCTTTATTTTTTCAATATATATATATATATATGCACTTTATACTGCTACCCAGTCTGACATGAAGATCTCTGCATGGCAAAGGCTGAGAGTCAGAGAACAACATCTGCTTGCCCAATATTCACCACTCTGTAAAAATAAAAGCTGGCAAAAAAGCCACCACTGCATCAAAATGAAAAAAATTAGGTTTATTTTTCTCCCCAGAAGAATAAAATTCATCAGACTCCCAAAGCACTGAACTCTGGGGTGAAACACTGCCTCATCTAGTTTACAAGTCTTGAAACGGGTTTCAAAAGCACTACAGCTGATCAGAGCAGATTTATACCAAACCCAGCATCGTAGCACTGCTGCTGTTCACCTTTACAACCACAGCTTTCTGCAAGTGCCAGGTTAGGTCAAGACCTTGTTTCTCCCACTCACACACAGATTTTTCTGTGCATCTTTCTAGACTTAGTAGTCTACTATGGTAAGCCAGGCACCAGGCTCCCCAGTGATGGATTAATAAGCACAATAACATATTTGTAAGATTATCTAATGTATTGTGGTTCAGCATTAATTGAGCAGCATTCAATGGAGAATGACTTCCAAAAAGCACCTTTTGCATCAAAACTGAATTAAATCTTTTTTTTTTTTCTCTCAACACCTGCCAGGCCAACATGGATACAGATGCTCTTTGGAAGAAAACAGTGGATACAGACCATGAAATGTCAAAGTGCATCCCAAAACTCCAGTCTCTACCCCCCAAATGTTTACTTTGGTCTTCCCTGGCATATGTTAGGTACATCCTGTATTTCCTTTTCTTTGAGAAACGCTTCTGGATGCTTTTTTTAAATTATTTTTTTTACTTTTAAAGCTGGTCATTAACAGCCACCGTGTACAACTGAGGCTGTTTAAAAAGTGCACCATGCTCTGGTTTCTGATTTTAAACTCTAGGCAGAGAGGCATTCCCCATTCCCTGCAGCCCTTCTCCATCCGTGCATCCCAGGGGCAACTGCTCCTGAGTCCCACGCAGCCACTGAGGCTCTTCCACAAAGTCTACAGAGCAAGGAGAGACAGACAGCCATCAAACATCATTACAGCCAGACTCTGATATTTGCATGCTGTATCAAAGCCAAAGAACAACTCATTTTAAAATACTCACCACAGGCTATTTTAAATTAAATTTTAAATTTATAAAACCACAATAAGGAATGGAGATTTCCATTTTATGAGAGTTTTTTAAAATCGTGTAACTTGGGGAGGGGTAGGGAGAAGAAATGTCTCAATTTCAATAAGGATACAATTTTAACTGCCAGAAATGCATCACGTTAGTCTGATGAGTCTCAGAACAACCCTTAACCACCCTGCCCTTCCTGACATTGATGGATTGCATAATTCCAGGAAGTAAAATATAATTATAGAGACAGATGAACAGACACCCAAGAAACAGAATAAAAAGATACTGCATAGCCATAAAAAGCAATATTTCATACATAACATTATTAAAGCTAAGAAAATGTTATCTAAGAAAAATATATCTGCATAAAGACCCTGCCTATTGAAACTCATAAGGAATAGGAACACCTGTTCCATGTATTGTCTACCTGGAATTTATCTGTACAGTCATTTTACAGCAGCACTTTAATACCTGTATCATTATGTAGGCAAACTGTATGAACTTAAAAACATGTCATACATAATAAAGCTATCAGAATGTATTTTTTCCTCACTAGCCAACATCAGAACATCTTCCACATTACCTGTTTGAAAAGGTGATCAGGCTTTATTTTACAACATTGCTTTAATCTCTGAAGCATGGAAGATGGAGGAAACTTTGAAGACCATCTAGTCCAGTGGAGTCCTGCCACTCAGGGCAGGGTCAGCCAGAGTAGGCTGCTCTGGACCATGTCCAATTGGGTAAGCACAACAGGTCATTCAAGTTACACACAACCACATCTCCCAGTTTGCCAAATAATGCTTAAGAATCTGAAAATAATTAGGATTTGATTTTTTAAATATTTTTATTTCTACAGCTAATGCATTGCAAAGATGTCACCTTCTCTCTAACCCTACTTCATTCACATAGTGTCATTTTTCCAATCCATTTTCCCCATTGCTATCAACAGTTCATCAACCAGAAAAGCTCTTTAAAAACCCCTTCTCCCCCAGTCTTCACCTAAAAAAATCAGGGACTTAGCCTTTTCCAGATCAAAACTTCCCCAACAAAGCCTCACATTGTGCCTTAAAGGTCAGTGCAGAGCCTCGCTCAGACAGAGGGGGAAGCAAGTCCCCAGGCTGGGAGCTGATCAATTCGGCCAGATGATGTCTCTTAAAAGCAGGAAGTCCCAGGGGAGCACATCTCGGGCTACAGACACTTCCCAGGGGTAATTCCTGAACTAATTTCAGAGCCATGGCAGGCATTCCTTGGCAAGGCAGAGCACAAATATTTCTTGCATGCATGAACTGCTGGGAGCCACCGGAGAGCCTGGTACTGCTCACGATGACCAATTAAGTTTGCAAACCTTTAATCCAGACTGTAAGCACTTTAAAACGGAGACAGTATTTGTTGCTCTTTTCTGTTCCTTAACACAATAAGGCTAATCCTTGTTCAACATTTAAGAGTGCTTCCAACATGAATAATCTCCTTCCCAAAACACCGTTGATTTTTACCCTAACACTGCTGTTGTTCACTGTGAGTAGAAAAAAAAAATATTTTCTTACTAAATAGTTGGTCTAAAAACCTGAACTACAAAGCACATTTTTCTGTCTATTTTTAAAAGAATTTACTAACAGAAAAGATGGAAGACCAGAAAAAAAAATCCAACCAACTTGAAACAAAATCCCCAAGCAACATGCACATATATCTTACATACACAGCCTTCCCCTTCAAATCACTTAACAAAAATGCTTTCTAGACAGATGGTGTTTTCCCTGTCTTGACTCCAGTTCAAATCTCCTTTTTGGAGAGACCAAGTTTTCCACTGAACTGCACATTATACACCAACAAAGAAGAAATAGGCTAAATATAGCTTGCAGCCAAATTGCTGCAGTCTTGCAATGCAGCATATTCAGGAGTCCTTTAAGGACAGCCAGCATGCTGGCAATGCAGCCTGCACTAAGTTTAGGTTCTCCACTTCATAAATCATTACCTTCCCATCAATCAGCACCATGCCCTTCAGAGCTCACTTGAAACATGCTGCTTCTCAAACAGCAGAAGTAATGGGATATGGAGCCATCCCTCTGTAAGCTGCTGGCTCCTTTGTGATGTTCTCATCAAGAATGACTAAAATTCATTATCCCACCACTGCACTTCAGTACCTATGGGCTGACTAGTAGGAGTCTACACCACTGGGGGATGTCTGTCATCTTTTGAACAGATAGCCCACAGATGGAGTGAAGACTTAAACATGGGGAAGGCAGTTATCTTCTCAGCTTTCAAAGCACCTGGAAAGTCAGACTACCACTCTTGAGTACCAAGGATGAGCTCTGCTGCTAAAAACTGAAGAAAAAAACTCAAAACAACCACTACAAGCACTCAAAAAAAGTTCTTTAGGGCAATGCTGAGTGTCCATGAACTTCTTGTGATGTGCCTCTAAAGAAGTGTCTGCTTTTCTCCTCCCTTACGAAGCACTGTGATTTTATTTTATTTTTTTGTAGTGGCAGTTTATCCAAAGCCCAGGACACATTCCACCTTCCAGCAGCACTTCTGCTGGGCAGGACACAGAGCTCACTGCAGGAACTAGGATTTGGGCTCCACCAGCTGTTCTGTGGAGAACATCAGAGTACACTCCACTCTAAGGAGCATGGACCCACAGCCTCACGGCTGCAGCTGGACCCTGACTTAGCACCGTCCTAGGCACACTCCAGCCACTCACTCTGCTATATCCAGCTGCCAAAGCTCCAGGGAAGCCAGGCACCCCCAGAGGTGAGCAGCTCTGGGGCTGTTTGCAGGGAAGAAGAAATGATGGGAAGTGATGGGAAGTGGAAGATAGAGGTTGCCAATGTTGAGGAATAAACTGGGGGTGGGATGTAATAATAAACATCAGTGGCCTTCAAATCTACAGAGGGTTTTTCATTGTTGTTTGTTGTTGGGTTTTTTTACTAAGCAGCCTGTTACCTGACCCACCAAGAGCCATCTGGCCTCAGGTGAGCTGCTGCCTGTGCACACATCTATTTAGGTTTTATTTCAGCAGGCGAGCTCCTTGTCGCGGTGGCAACGCAGGAAACACTTATTGTTTTACATGTTTACAAACAGCCCCTTCAGATCTCCCTTCCCTCTCTGTCCCCCGAGGTCCTGCGCATTGTAATAAATTCATAATTGGCATTACGATGATTTAAACAGCTTTGGAGTGGCATGTTTTAGTGCCTTGATTCAATTGTCTGCCTCGGCAACTGACAGGCCGCTCGCCGCAGCTCCCGGGCGGAGGGAAGCGGCTGCCGCTCGCGCAGGGATCAGCACGCGGGGACAGTCACGCTTGCCACGCCAGAAATTAAGCAACAACAGCATTTAAGCTCCTCACCAAGGAGATGGGATAAATACCTCTGTCTCGCCCCAAGCACATCACTGGGTTACAAAGCTTTATGTCTGAGGTTGCTTTTGGACGGTGCTATCAAGGAGCAGCTTTTCATTACATTTGTTATTAATTCCTACTACCGGGGGGAAAAAAAAAAATCCTTGCAAGCTTACTAGCACCAAACCTTCAAATGGTACAGCATCTTGCAAGATGTACCTAAAGGAAGCAGGACTGGATTGCCACAAGGGAGGAGGACATAAAACTACACAGCAGAGGGAATGGCACAGGAATTCCTAACACGGTTTAAGGATCTTGAGCAATGAAAATCCATTGACATCAACATTTCTGTTGTTGTCACAGCACAAGGAAACTATCCTACAACAATGTGAGAGCAAAAATTCACGTTTAAATATAATAACTGTCTTAAAAGGTAAGGAGCTGCATGTAAACGCATAATAAATCTTGGGTAACTGCTTGGTGTTTTCACCTCATAGCAACACAAACCCCTTTCATAAGTATTCACAAGCTGTTACACTACCTGCTTTCCCTATAGATGCACAAATATGCAGATGAACAACAGAAGAATCAAAATCTATGTCATAGATTTGCTTTGATGTTTTTAGAACTGCAAAACTTAGTACTTTCTATATTTATGTTGCAACTTTTGCAAGCCACACGGGTGGAAGTATCAAAGCATCAGCAACTACACGTGACAGGAAAATCATTATAAAAGGGTCACACTGTGATTAAAGCATACCTTGCTATTACAATCTGGATGTCTTTGTTTTTAATTAGGTGTATTGTAGTGAAGATAGAAATACCTTTTTTTTTCCTCCCTTTCTTTTCCTATTATTAAAGCATCAAACAGAAGATGCTGTTAAGCACAGTTGGTGACAGATCTGATCCATATTGCTATTCAAGAAACAGAATCAGTTATGAGGATCATGGATACTTGGGGATAGAAGAGCTTTTTTTTCTTAGGAGTAGCTAAAAGCAGATTATTAGACAAAGATCAAATTGCACCTTCATAAACACAGAGGAACAGGAGGGACTGTCCCACACTGAATCAGTCTGGCTAACAATTTCATCCTGCAGAAGCTCACCCTGCATGTGAAGCCAGCCTCTCTGCACAGAGACAGCTGCCTTTGGCACAGGGTCTACTTATGCCCCAAACTCCAACTTGGAGGCCACCAGTCACACAGAAAGAGGGGTGACTTCTATCACCTTAGCCAGCCTGCAGGTCTCCAGCAACATGAGCTGGGAAACAACTGACTCCACAGGCTTCATCTCTGCTGGGGGACTTGCCTCTGCCTGCAAAGCTGGGCAGACAAGGCAGTAATAGGGGAGGGGGTCAGATTTCTTTTCCACCACCTTCTCCGGATCTGTTGCTAAGGAAACTGGGACTCCTCAATTTCCCAGATCCAGGAATCTTTTAGTGCTCTATCAGCTAATCACACTTACCAAAGCAGGAACAATCGCTTCAAGCCACTTCTGCCCACAAATTTGTTTTATAATAAATGCTGGTGATGTCTCCCCTTACTCCTAACAGACCAGCCTGCAACACAGATTATTCTACTCATTCTTTTTATTTTATTTTTTTTTTACACACAGATGATACTAAACATGTAATTTGCTTTTCATATGCCTAAATTACCTCTTCTAAAAGACTAAGATGAGCCACACTATTTGAACCAGCACACAAAAGGTGGAGATGCACTGAAGCAGAAGGTAAAACCTTGCTATAGCAGCAGGAAGAATTTTTTTTTCTGCCATGGCCTCTCCCAGCCCCAAGAAATCCTTTAAAAAGATATAATTTTTGGCACACCCTAATAAAAAGGGAGGGGAAAGGATTGGAGCACCTTAAAGGAAAACTTTCAATGAAAGAAGGCAGCACCAGAAAGCACCTGATGGCAACAAACCTTTCACTGAGCATTAGAGAATTTGAAGAGGCCTCGTGTCTGCCCCCAGCACAGTCCTGTGCCAAGAGTCAAACACCCCCCACGGTGTTACCCTGCCTGGGAGTCAGGGAAGGTGCTCACCCACCCTCAGAGCACACGCCAGGCCACAGAGCTGGCTCTCAACACCACCTTACCCACCTACACCCCACAGCTCAACCAGCCGCTTCTTGCTGCCATCATTCCTGCCACACTGCTGTTGCCCAACTTTACTTTTCCAATTTCCAACCAAAACTTAATCATGGACTGTAACTTTTTTGACACATAGGACCAAGACAAGCACAACATTCCCGCTGAGATCTCCCAGCCACAGTGAAGATACTGACTGGCAGTATTTGCTGTCTCTCCCATATCCATACCACCCCAGACGACTAGCCATCCCTGATCAATTACCACTATCATCTTTTTCTGTCTCTCCATGTCATAATTATTCAGTTTGTTTTTAGTGTCTAATCATGTCATTTGGTGCTATTAAGTTTTAGCCTATTACTGTTACACTTCTAGTCTACTCCAGATCATACTGTAATGTTAAACAGCACTAGCAACAAAATTACTTATTGTACTGCAATCAGCCAACTACACAAAGATAAAACCAATCATTTAATAAGTCATCCCAGGGATTTTTTCCTCCATAGCGAAGGGCAGCAAGGCATCAGATCACAAATTAATCAGACTCCAAGACATCATCTTTGCTCTTCTTTCAACCATGGAAGTGATGTTTTCCACTGTTTCACAAATTACTTAATACAGCTGTCTAAATCCAGCTGTCTTGAGAATAATTTCAATTACAGAATTACTCTTTTCTCTATTATGACCCTTACAGATTTGAAGCACATTGTACTCTTGCTGAAACCACTCCCATCCCATTGCTGTCCAATCAGCCACAGCCTCAGCTTTGCTCCCCCCCCCCCGGATCCTCATAAACATTATACCCATATATACGAGGGACCACCCAGCATGGGAAGCGATGCAGGAGCTACTGCAGGAACCACAACCTGGCTGCAGCTCCAGCACAGAGTCCCTCCTTACCCCCATCTTTTCAAGCACTGGAGACACCTTATCCTTTCTTCAACCAGCCAATACAGGAGCATCTATTTATGATCTCAGACCACAACACTTTCTAGGTCTCCAAATCTGGTTAAAAAAAAATTTAGAAAAAATAAAAAGTCTTCAGAGCAAGAACAAACTTTACATCCTTGCATTTCTGGGAAAATGTGAGAGCTTAGACAAGGTAGATACTGTATTTTAGCACAAACCTCTCAGCAGACTGTCAAGCCTTATAAGCATAGATCTGCCTCATAGCTCAGTCAGGATGCACTTTTCAAAAATCTAAACTTTGGAACATATGCACCCATAGAGATAGAGCATTAAATAAATAAATAAAATCAACATAAAAAGTCAACAACAGTTTATAAAGAAGGATTATGGATGCAAAGAGATTTGCATCTGATATATAAGCAAATCCCAGTGATTTGGATTAAAGCAGGAAAGCCTACTTCAGGCACCCAGAAAGTCAGAGAAAAAAAAAACAAAAACGAACAATTAAAAAAAATCTACAAGGGCATAATTTAGCCTCTAGTGTCGAACACAACATTTTTTTCATTATTCCTGAATGGAATTCAGTGGTCATAATGCCTCCAGTCATCTGAAGAGGTGTCTGGAAATATCAGGAAATGAGAATTGGTTTATCCAAAGAAAATTAAGATTATAGAAGGTTGAAGAAAGAGAGGCCACACTGTCCTTCCACTTCCTGGCATCCTCCGTTCCCAAAAAAGCAAACCACAGCAGTGACAAAGGGTAGGAAAGAAATGGCCCTAAATCATTCAGACTTAAGCACTCCACCAAAAATTTAAGCTTTTCTCAAAAGCTGCTTTTTTAACCAATTTATCTTCTACTAATTCAGCTTTGGTCCAAGGCACAAAGTGTTAAGACAGCTCAGTGGAAGGAGAGCCAGGCCCCACACACCCTCCATGTCCCTTTGCTGGCAGCAGCATCCAAGCTGAGCAGAGCTCCACTAAGGAGATGAAATGGCACTTGCCACCATCAGCTCCTGCAGCAAAGGGACGTTTTAATTAACACAGTGTCAGGCAATAGAGGAAAACCATATTTAGACCCGGATCAGCATATGCTTCACTTAACAATAATCACCATGTTCACAAAGAGCTTGACAGCTGAAGTGTACACTGACCTGGGTCTAAATTATTTTTTTTTCTCTAATGCTTTGGACGACATCAGCAAAATGTATGAATTAAGAAAAATATTGTCTCTAGCTGACTTAAGTGTCTTGAAATTTTTTTTTCTCTATCCTATGGAGAAGAGCTTTCCTACACAACTCACGCGATGGAGACCAAGACAAGCCCTGAATCCCCTTTTACAAACTGTGTATTCACTGTGACAACTGCTGTGGTTTTTTTCTAAACAAAACCAAAACAGTTCCATCTGCATTGAATGAAGAAAAGCTGCAGAGCTGTTACCCAAGGATCTTAACAGAGACTTTTTAAAGAGGTCTCTCGGCCTCCTTCATGCTCCCTAGTGCCTGAAGAGGGATGAGCTGTACAGGAAAGTTGAAGCAAACCTGAGGAGCCTGACCTCCAAACGCTCTCCCCCCGGCTTCATCTAGTATTTAGTTACCAGCCAATTCACAAGCACACAGTGAACTTACAGAAAGGAAATACTGTTATTTTCAACTCAGCCTAATACTGAATTACAGAAGAGTTAGAAGTTATTTGATAATGGCAGCAACCAGTGCAGGGCTTAACCACTGATAGAAGGAGGTAGCTAAGTAAGCATCTCAAAAAGGGACATTCCCAATTCTCTGCAAAGGAGGGGGGATCAATCAGAAGCTGTCATGATATCCCATTGTTCAGCACTGTTAGCATTAGAAAACAGTCAGTGGGGATTAAGCCAGCAGAGTATGTATGGTAGTTACTGACAGTTAAGCAAATGCAGGCTGCCTGGTAACACATGGTACCAGGCTGTGATTAATGATGACGATGCGACAGAAGGCTACTGCCCCAAGATAACATCAGGACTGAACCCTGCCCTGCCTCCAACCACAAGATGCTTATCCCAAAATGCTCCACATTGCATAACTAAGAAAGCATCTTCCACATGCTTCGATCCTTCTGACCCACGGCCAAAGCCTGATGGATGCAGCCAGGTTATCAATGGACACCTGAAACATGGGGTTTGCTCCTTGAAGGTGCTTGGACTAAAAAAAAAAATCTTTGATGGGAGCTGGTGTAAGGTATTTCTCCAGAAAACCAATTAAAACAATCGGGTTGGTTTTGGTTGGGGTTTTTTTTTCATTCAAACCACACAACTAGGGGATCTCCTCTAGATTTAGAGCAACAATAATTTTCTGCATATATATAATACATATATAAATATACTGCAATCAGCTGTAGCCTGTGGTGAAAGTAAAACTGATGGGTTTATATCTAGTTTATATATGAAAAAAAAAAAATCTAGAAAGAACCTAAGCTTCAGAACTTCAAGGAATCAACATTCACTTCCACAAAATAGCTTACAAAACTAAATCTACATTCTTGACTTTCCTGGAACAAAGGAAGGAAGAACAGACAGAAGGAAGGAACCACATTAAACAGTTATTTCAAGGGAACTCTTATTTATTAAGGGTATGGACAATAGCATTGATTGTTAGAAGTTTGATTGATTAAACAGAAAAACTGGCACAGCTTCTCCTTCCCTGCCCACCATATGTTTCTTCTTAAACATCTGGGAAAGTCTTTGTATTTCCTTGAGTAACCTAACAGGTGTTGAACCAAATCCTTAATGCTTCAGTTTTCCCATTGGGAGCAGATGGGTGAAGGAGACAGAAGAATATTGCATTTCCAACATCTCTTTCTCCCTCCTCCAGGGTGGCCTCACTAATAGCCTGAGGTTAAAGGCAGTACAGGAGCTTTCAGATTAATCATCAAAATGATCTTTTGATGTGGAGAAGACTCTGTATCAAGGCAAGTCAGGCTTAGTCCATCAATGCAATTTTCCCTTTTGCCTTTTCACAAGTGCAAAGGATACAAAAATTAGAGACTTTTCCATCAGGCCTTCATATTCCTGTCATTAAAAATGTTTTACATTCTGCCTCCCATCTGAAGGGGATTATTTGTACATTGTGTTTGGGCCACGAGGGAAACACAAACCACAGTCCCCTTGTCCCCCGCTGCTGGAAGCCACCGACTGCCACAGGCCAGCAGCCCTTGCCTGAAGTCATATGTTGGGCAGAACGCCAAATATGTAACTCTAGCTGAAAGAGCAGAAACACAGGTGCCTAACACCGAGAGGGCACTCTTTATTTTGAAAAAAGCAACATCACTTTAGCTAATTAGGTCTTATCTGTTTAAAGCTACAGGATAGTTTGATAACAATTAGGAAGGACTCCCAACAGGCTGCTGGGATCAAAGGCCCTTTCTGCTACGACGTTTAACAAGGAAATTAACACTTTTGCCAAGTAATTTGCACATGCTGCCAAAGTTGTTTAAACTTGCTGTAATATTTTAGTTTTAAATATGTACCTGCAGAGATACTGCTTGAATTGGAGCGTTCAGTGTGCCAGCTACGAGCTCCCAACCACAACACCGGCTCCCATTTACTGCTGGAGGGGAGCTTCCACAAATGGTCTAACAGAAGTACTTGCTTCTATTCATTCAAAGAAAGAAAAAAAGAAAGTAGTTTGGAGGCAACAACTCCCTCAACACTTCTCTTCATGGAAACTAAATATTTCCAAAAGATTGCCTGTGGGATCCCAACCCTTAATGTCACAAAAATTAATGAGAACTGTGATGCCGAGATGTCACACGTGCTTGGAAAATTCCAACTGGACTCTTCTGATGGGTTTTTAATACTGGAGACTGGGGAGCAATCATGACTCCAGAGAGTTGTAATGATGAATGGCTGGGGGACAGTGAATATAATAAGGGAAAATACAAATTCAACAGCTGTATTTCATAAAGAAACAATAAAACCATGCATAGCAGTTTTTCTTTTTTAATTCAGTGCGATGTTTAAAGAGACCTTCTGATACCCAGTAAATTATACTCGCATATCCGCTGCTGATTACTCTTTAATAAAATCAAGCTTCCAGCAGATCAGAATACTTGTCTTCTGGTTCCCTGGGACCCAGGGCAGGGCTAAGCACCAGCACTCACAGCTGGACTCTCGTGTTCCTTTAAGTACAGCGTGTTCATCCTAACAGAGTCACCCTACTGTACCCTGAGCCCTGTACGTGCCACAGCCACTGTGCTTTGTGCTACTAAACAAACTGAAGGATTGGTCCCGTAAGGAGAGCCTTTCCCCAGGCTGCTGCTCCTCCAAGACATTCATTCAGCATTAGTCAGCTCAGGTTAAGCTTAGCAGGGGATTTCCTCAACACAGTTCTTCCCAACCAGGAGGCTCTGCACCAACTCAAAGCTGAAATTGTATTTTCTTTTAGTAAATCAGAAGTAGATCCTAATTAAGGGATTCAACAGCACCATGGTTAAAGCCATGCAGTGAAATTGAGAGGGTTGTGGAAAGTCTGACATACTTCAGTTTCCTTCAGCAAGCAGGGCAGTGCCCCAGTGGTGATGGCCAACCTTCACTACAGTGGCCTCCAGCCTTCACCATCTCCTCACCCACAGATGCAGCTTCACCCAGCCACTGGACACAGATTAGGCTGCCCAGTTTTCTAATATTCTAATATTTCTAATGCTCATTACTCCTAATTAAACACTGGTTCCATTTCATTAAAATTTAACATGTAGACGTGTCCGACCCCCATTCCCTCGGTGGCACTGGGCCCACACTGCAGCAGGGGCAGCCCTGAGCCACCAGCTGGTGGTTAGAGCAAGCAGAGGAGGAATTCAACTCCATCAGTTCACAGACAGAAGATGAAAGTGCCACCCTTGAAGCCAGAGGCAAACAATAAGCTGGTTTTAAATCTGGAACCACTACACACAGGCTCTCACCATGCAAGCATAGCACTTTCATGGTCTAGATGCTACAGAAAAGCAGTATTTTTCGTAACTGTTCTCTTGTTCACTTCAGTAGCTCAATCACATCACAGTTAGCAACCCACTACAGTCAGACAGAGATGTTTCCGACTCAGTGAGACGTTCCCTGCATGGAGAAATCTGATGGTTGGAGTTTGAGAGGGTGGCCAGGAATGATCAGCACAGAACCACATCCTGCCCCTGCAGCAGCCCTCGCTGCAAGCTCGTCCTCCGCTGCCCGCAACCAACTGCCAAAGCAGCTTTCAGATTTCTATGACCCTTCAAAGAGGGCCTCAAGTTTTCAAACACTTCAATTAGAGTACACAGAGCTTGCCAGGTTCTCAAGGTTTTTATCATACAGGCTTTGTGAATTTATTAGCAGAACAGCAAACAGCATGAGAAAAGGACTTAAGAGTATCTGCAATCCTTTCGCTGCTTGTGTCCACATGATGGTCCCTACTTGACAAGAGTCCAAGGGCTCAGCTTTACCATGCTACAGTATCACCTCTTAAATCAAAGGCTAAAGGCTTCCTTCAAAATCAGCGTGCTAGGTGCTGTAAAAAAGTTGGGACGGGGAGGGGAAGAAATAACTTCGGCTAAGTTCTAAGGCAGACAAGGCAAAGAATAAGCAGACACCAGTCAAATATTTCTTATTTGACCTCAGGGAAATTGTTTACTTTTTCTGTCAGTTTTATATCTGTAAAATCTAACTAATAACACTAACTACATTCAGAGCTCTCAAGCTCTGTGCCTTAGCCAATATACTCCATTTAAAAAAAAAAAAAGTTACTTATCTTTCTGGATATGAAAAATCTGCTGATCTAGTCACTTCAGGATAATTCTTAAAGTGTAAAACAGTGATTTATTGGAAGAATTTTCTCCTTAAAATTAAATATGAAACTAGACACATTAACTCAAATTAAAATTCTATTTCAGCATTGATATTTAGTATTGCATACTTCCCCAGTCCCTAAATACAGCAGCATCTGTGACAAAACGAGTGCACATTCATCTGCCATTCTACATTTGGCTCAATAAGCACATCCAGAGAAAGACACATCACCAGAAACTTCACTCTTCAGATGGCTTCTTGGATTTCTGAGAGTGAAGAGCTCTTTCTGGCTCATACATAAAGTAAAGTACAGCCAGAAAAATTATTCACTTTTGAGGACAGGTCTTTTTTAATCCAAGCCAGAGAAGGTTTGGAGCCCTACTGCAGATGGCTAGCAGTAAAACCAAAACCAATCCCTCCTTTCTCATCAGTAACGAGAGGCCAAGCCTAGAACACAGTAACTGGAATCAATTTTACAAAATACTTTCTGAGAGGTGGAAATGTGATGAGCTCCCAATTGGACCTTTTTCTTAAGAGCTAACTGCAGGGAGAACAAATCGGGTGCCCTCACCCTTGCAGAAGGCATCTAACCCCTTGCACAGAGACAGAGCCTGCTTTTAACTTAGTAAAATAATTCCACTTCAGTTTTCTCTTGCTATCCTTAGTTTTCAACAGTTCCCCTGACATCCAGAATGTCTTTCTGTGTTACAGAAAGCATATCCTTGTAGCCTTTCAAAATGAAGGATGCTGCACAAGCATTAATTACTGTCATGGGCAGCCAAGACACAGCTCCAGATAATGCCACCACAGGACAGCCTCACAGATCACCTGCTGAAGTGGTCACAGGCCTCTTCAGAGAAAAGATTACACTCAGTTGTCACAGGAGGACAAAGGTTGTCCAAAGCCAGTTTGATTGACATTCTCCTCAAAAATCCTGGCTTGCTACCGATGCTGAAAACAGCCTGCATTAATATAATGGAACTGCTGGGTCAGATCTACTGACCGTACTAAAAAAGTCACTGGGAACATCAGCTGAGAATAAAAAGATAACGTTTTAAGAAATAAATCAAACACAGAAGGTTCATTTCCATTTCTAACAGAATAATTTCAGTTCCATAGTTAACTGGATAAGGAGTACTCAGGTACAATCAAGTCCCCTTGACTTACCAAACCTACCAGCAAAGACTAAGGAATCGGATTCAGTCAGTTTTGAAAGCAGGACCTCAAGGGACAAGATTTTGAACCCCTCCTTCCACAGACTACCTGGGAAAGGGGAAAGCTGCAATGCCACACAGAAAACAGACTTTTGGAAGAACAAATAAGACGTGCTGAGCACCTGCTTTCCTGGCTAACCAGAGCCACCCACATCCCAAACAGCTCAAGCTCTCCCCTTCACATGACCCTATCAGTTCAGATAAGTGCCGCGTTACTGCTCCAAGAAATACAGGGAAGTTTTGGAAGTATGAGCGTGGGGGCAGGCAATGTAGGGACAAAATGAAAGGCTGCTCTCCTGAGGCCTTCCAAAGCCCTCAGCCTTTCCATTTGTGCATGTGTGCCAGAAAAACAAGATTTTAGAGAACCACACTTGGTGTGGTTGTTAATCACTCTCACCAGCTGAACGGTTCCACAACAGAGAGATGACCAGCAAAGCAGATGGGGAGTTATGCTTGGACTGAGAAAGGTATGTGAGGAGGTACAGGGCATTGAGTAATTGAAATACAAGCACCCCATGAGAAAGAAGGTTTAACAAACAAAAACACAAAGCCCAACCAAAAGTGTAAAAGTGCATTTTGAGAAGGCAAGACAACAGAAACATGCCAAAGGACTGCTGCTCCTTGCTTTCTGCTTGATGCAGGCACACACAACTCATTTCTGACTGTGCATTATTACTGTACAACTGCTCCCACCAGTTAATTACACAGCCAAAATCTCACCAGCCCGTTCTAATTCTTTTAAATGGTGGGGGATTTCTACTGATCAAACCAGCAACGAGCAAACAAGGTGGGGGGAAAATATTTTGATTGAGCATTGGGATATTTTCAGTTGAGCAATGAAGTTACATGTGACATAGCTTTAAAATAAAATCCATAATGTGTTTTTCTGAAAGCATCTTGAGAAACCTCCTCTAAGCATTAATAGGAGCAAAAGGATCTTCTCTTCCAGACCTTCCCCTTTGTAAGTTTCCTACCCAAGGCTTACACATGCTTAGAAAATCCCCACTTGTGGACTTGGATAAAAGGTCTCTTTTTCACGTTATTTTCCACCTCAAAATGGTGCTAGCATGTAAGGAAAAACATTCAGCTTCTACTTAGCAGTTACAAAAACCTCAGAAGGGGAAGTTCCAGTATATACAGCACTGACCGAGTCTGCAGGCAAGCTGCAAAGGTGCCCGTTTCAGCACTCTTAATGGTAGTTTCATTATGGACATTTTGGCATAAGAAGCAACAGAAACAATGCCAAGCCTCCCCCCTTAAAACACTTTCAGATCTGACAAACTTCTAGAGTGGTTGGGCTTTTTTTTGCATGGAACTCCTATGCACTGAAATAAAGTGGAAAAGAATTGTGACCACATTAAATAAGTGGGATTTAATAACAACTGTCAAGAGAACAAAATTAATAGTCTCCCATTTCCACATTTCTATAACAAAAAGAAATTTCTGGAAGACCATACCATCCCTGATGCATTTGATCTGCTCTGTTAGCTGCCAGTTTGTAATCGATGCTACAAGCCTGTGTGGGTTTCCTTTTTTAATGATGTGACTCAACAGAGCAGAGGATGGTCCTTGGATAGCTACAAAAACTAGGTCCCAGGCACAGGAAAAAGCCCAGAAAGCTGCAAGGCCACAGCATGTCTAATAGGCCACTTCAGTAACACTCATGACGCAAGAACGGCTCCATCTGTACTTTGCTCACGACAGTTCAAAAGCCAACTACCAAGTCATTCATGAGGTTTATTGACACTGCAAACTTTATTGAAATCTGATTTATAAACACTGCTCAGCAAGTTGGGGATAAACTTTTAATTAATTACACCAACAACCCAATAGACTTAATCTAAAAATTCAGCTCTACAGCCTGAACAATTTATTGTTTTTGTTAAAGTATAGTTCCAAGAGCATGAGGAGTTTGATGCAATTCAGCTGCGTGGGACAGCATGCCAACAAAATACATCTGTCACTAATAAAAATAACAAAATGGAGCCTGGGTAAGGCCTATCTGTACTTCTGCATCAACTTCCACTCATTCCTACCAAGTTAGACTATTAATAGCACCATCAACGCAGCAATAAACTAAATACTTCTAACAGCCGTACTAGAAAGTTTACCAAACAAGCAACAAACTATGCCAGAGCAGCAGTACACTTCAAAACACCACAGCTGCAAAAAGAAGCCTTTTATAAAATGTATGTGCCACTGTGCTACTAACTCCTGTGTTTTTCTTGCCATTAACACAGCTTCATTCATTACTGAAATAATCATAATGATTAGGAAAGATCCTTCTCCCTGCTTCAGGGAAGAGCATATGAAGATTGCAGAATGACAGAGTGGACCTTGTAAGGCTTGGAAGGGGACAGTGATGTGCTGAGAGGAATCAAAAGCTTCAAGCTACCATGAGGTTGCAACAGCATCAGCCAAATCACAACTCCAAGATCCAGCAGAAATAGAAACACCAAGGATGTTATGAATAAAAAGCAAACTGTTACGCATTTTCTACAGCTGGAGTCAAAGCCCAACTTACCTAACCTTGGAAAAAAAGATCAAGTTCCTCACACACTCCCCTCTAATCCCAGAAGCTGGGAATTGGGAGCAATAAAATGCAAAACAATGCACCTTCAAAGATGCAATGTACCATTCTCAACTTCCAACACACAAAGGTTTTTGCATTGCAAGCTGTCACGTGTAACAAGAGTAAGAATCTCAAATCAGACAATTTCTGATCTACAAATCTCCTCCTCCTCCACTTCAAATTCTTTTTAATCCTGTACAAAAAGCCTGTAATTGCACATGGCAAACTCAACGAGAACTGTGGGTGTGTTGGGGTAATCAACTAAAATGTTCTAGTTTCATTTAGGGAAAAAAGGTCTTTCTACTTGAACCACCTTATCACAGGAGTGAATACAGAAACCCAAGTAAGCCAGGCAAGACACAGCACTCTCGTGAGGAAGTGCTGGCAATGGAACCCAGCTGTCATGCAAAAACACTCTTTTTTGCATAACTACTATCTCAAAGGCAAGCAAATTTTATAAAGAGGTTGAGTAGCACACAAATTGCTAAAACATCACTTACTGTGTCCATATGAAAACATTTTGTGTCAGCCCGGGTTCCCACGTTCCCCCATTGGACTCATTTATATACAGTTAAGTCTAAACAGACCAAGAATTATGCCTGACAATTTCACTTGTCCTCCCAATCTCTATGCCTTATGATAGTCTTAATCTTTCTAGCAATACCATGCCTTTTAGGCATACTTCTACCAGTTTAGCTTCCTTGACACAAACTGCAAGCAAAGAAGTACATTCACTCCCACCCAACAGCAGATATATCCAGCAAGATCTGGTGGGGGTGGTGTTTGGTTTGGTTTAAAACCAGAGTTTGGGTTCAAACCTTTGGGAAGCCTTTCACATTGCTTCAGAAATCACTACCTGCAAACTGAGGACCTGAAGCACAGCTGTTGCTGTTCAGGGTTAATGAATTTTCTTTTCTCCTTGCCCACTGTGTTTGCTTTGCAGACCCTTGGGGCAGTAGAATACAACCCTGGCCAGCAGGATTTAGCATAACATTAATCTCCTGGGATATCTACAACCAGCAACAAAATATATTCACCCACTTAGATATTTTGAGCCAGCATCCACTTGAAGAGATGCACACCTACAAAGTCAGCAGCAGGCAACTGGGTCTTCTGGGAGATCATCATCTCCTGGGGGCCGAAGGGCCAGAATCCCTTTCAGAAAAGCACCAACTCCTAGAGCATAAAGTCAAGCACTGATGATCTTCAAGAAGCACCTACAAAAGGTTTCAGCTGCACAGCCATGATGTGGAGTAACTAAAGCATCTTCCCCCAGAATCACATGTAAATATCTCCACAGCAGGCTCCAAACCTCATATGGAATCAGCTCCCTTCTGCCCACCTGCTTGGGTTACAGTCCCTGCCGGTTGAGTGGGGGGGGGGGTGGTTTGTGTTGGGTGGGTTTTTTGTGGGGGGGAGAGGGAATGGGGGTTGTTTTTTGTGTGGGTTTTTTTGGTTGGTTGGTTGTTTTAAGGTTAGGGGTTTTTTTTCTTTTCCTCATTCCTACACAGATATGAAAAGTAATAGTTTTCATTTCAATATTTAATCATATGCTTCATTAAATAATGAGCCCAGGAATAATTTAATCCTGGCTATCAACATCAAAGAGATATTGTTCCTTTTTCTTGATTATATAAAAAAATAAAACCCCTTTGCTCTCTGGCTTCTCGCAGACCTCACAGGCTAGGGATTTGCTCACTCTAACTTACAACATAAATACTAATTACGCTATGGATTTGATTACACACACAAAGCCTCCACCTGCATTTGGAAAGGGGCACAGGATGCTCCTCCCAGCAATTTCACCTGCAGAATTACCAATGCTGCTATCTCCCCTGAACCAACTAACTTGCTTATGAAACGGAGAGGGAGCTGACATTTCATGGCACGTCGCCTCATGTCTCAGGGAAGAAAAACACATCACGTGCCACAGATTTCTGGAAGCATCATCGCTCCCTTATGGTACCTGATCTCTTGCCAGGAATAAATAGGACAGAGTCCAGCACAGGAATCACATAACATTTGGCTGGCACATCATTTTTCTGTTATTGTATGTTGTTATTCTGAATGCGCTGTTCAGGTGCTGTCTGCTCTGGAAAAAAATGTCATTACCTATGAAAAAGTTGAACTTAAGTATAAGGTGATTAATAATGGGGAATGTCTTGCTTAGATGCCCTGTGCAAAACTTGAGAGAAGTCCAGATCTCTGTAGAGGACAAGTGCTTTTTACATATTACCACCTGAATGTGATTTAAATGACCCCCCAAAATGTGCCCTTCTGTGGACAAACTGTGCTTGCTCTCCATACATTTGTTAATACCCCTGGGACTGATCTCTAAGCATTCTGTCCATCTGCAGCAAAATAAGACAATGCTGTTCTTTTACATAAGTATTTTAACATAAAATTAGTTCTAACTTAGCAATATTTAGGTATTGAAAGTCTGCTTCTTCTCTTAAAAGCTTTAACTTCATCTCCCCTATCTTCTTCCTTCTAAAACATTTCTGCTCAGTATTACATATGTGCACTCCCACACTTAAAACCTTCTTCCTCCTCTTTCTCACTGTGCATACTTTACTTCAGAAATATTAAGTAGAATTTATCACACAATTCTGGAGAAAGTGTTTGAAGTTTGAATACTAGTCCTTCAGAGATAAAGTGTCCCAGGTTAAATCTAATGATGTCCAGGGGAATTCTAAGCAACTGATGAGCTGCCTGCTAATATGTCAATGCTTTAGGGAAAAAAATATCAATTAAATTTCATAGCATGCATCCACATACTGACCTTGAAAGCTATCTGTAAGTTAAACTTGAAAATTCAACGTCTAAGTCAGAACTTCTGCCCTAATTGGTTTTAACTTCACTGAAGACTGGTACAGCTCTTTAGAGACCCCAGAAAAATTAAGAGAAACAATTTGAATGGGAAAAAAAAAAGGATGAAAAAAAAAATTAAAATCCCCCAAATTTGTGTCATGACATTTGTGTGTGCCTCTAGTCTCCCTCCCTTAAGTTTTGGCCATTGCTTCAAGGGACATTAGTGGTTCTTTTTCAGCCTACTGAAAACACTATATATATTAAAAAAAAAAAAAAGAAAAAGAAAAAGTAACAGTCATGATAGCCCATTATCTGCCAGCTCCACAGCAGCACTGCACTGGTGCTTGTGTGGAGATTTCTATGACAAAGTATTTTATTACCAAGAGAATTCCAGCCCAGCAGAATACTGTACAGCACACAGACAGCAAGGGCAAGTCAGGTGAAGGAAATCCACTATTATAAACTGCTCCACAGGTCAAAGGAAGCCCAGAAGGTACATCTCTCACCTGGAACTGGACTTGATCTTTAATGCCTCTCCCACTTGAGTGCCCTTTCCTAAGCAAGCTGTAATTCAGACTGTGTCAGATCTTCCACTAAAATTCTAATGATACTGCTCTGGGGGTTTTCAGCTGATATTTTTATCTGTGCTGATCTAACTCCTCAGTCTGAAAAAAAAAGTCTTTTTGTCTTTGGCTAGTTAGCACACTGTTTTCCCCATCAAGAAGAAAAGAAAGGAGAGTAAGATAAGTGCCTATCTTTCCTACTACAGAGTTCCAGCAAATAAAAAAATCTGATGCACTTATTCAGAAAAAAAATATACTTCATTAAATATGTATGAGCTGGATAAGAAGCCACCAAACAGAAAAGGGAGAAGGAAATAATATTTTGCATTTATCAAACATGTCTAGGAAAGCTTAGCTCCTAATCATTACAATTTAACTTGCCTGCTATAGATGTTTACAGACCACAAGCAGCAGCAGTGGGACCTGTATGGCTGGCTGTTGCAGGAGAACAAGGATGCCTTCTCAGGGAAATTTAGCTGAGCTTGGTATCCAGCAGCAAGAGATGTCAAAATTACTCCAACGCTCCTTTGAGGATGAATTAAAATTGGTGACACCCAGGCTCATGGAAGGGCACACTGTTGAAACAGCACCAATCCTTCCTCCTCCTCTAACAGCACAAACTGAGCAGAAGGAGGAAGGACCCGTTTATTTTGGGGTGAGAATTAGCGTGATGACTCTTTGCAGGTGAGAAGTTAATTCACATCATGAGTGGCAGCTGTTCCTACCACCAGGTCAAGTGAGCTGATAGTTAAGAGTCATTAACCCTATCAAACAATTAACCCTTATAATGGTGCTTTTCCTCCCCTTGCAGCAAGAGGAACAGAAAACAAAGAGATGTCCAAGTCATCACAAAAATCCAGAGCTCTCTGTGAAACCCAGCTCACCTGATTATGAAGTTAATAAAATGTGAGAAAATAAAATGTCTTTTGATCATGGCCCAGAGAGCCACTTATCTGAGACATTGCTCAGGCCATAGCTTCACAACCCCCCCTGCATGCTCACCAGCACTGGACCAGGTTGAATTCTGCAGCATCACAAGGCACCTGGGAGGCACCCAGGGCATCCGCATCCCACCAGACACTAAACTGTATGTATAAATACATACATATACACACATACACACACACACAGCTCTTTCCTCTGCTTTGCAACATCTGCAGAAGCTAAAGCAACAGAAGAGGTTCCCACCTTGTGAAATTAATGTTCAGACTTGTTAAAGTTGGAGGAATTTTTTAAAGACAATCCAGACAGCTCCTAGCATTACATTAGGGATCTCGGAGCTCAGAGAAGCCCATAAGCATATGGAGCAGGTACCCATTTGAGTGAAAAGCAATGCCAGAAACCTGCCTCAGAGGCTCAGGCAGATCCTCCTGCAGCACCTCTGAGTCCAGCCCAGCCCTCCTGTAGCCCTCCCATGGCTACAGCTGCCTTAAGTCTCTGGATAACAGGATAAAATGAGATGCTGCGGTTCAATGACACAGCCCAAAGGGAATTAAGGTCTGACACGTCCCTGTTTAGAGGGGATAGAGATAAGCCTAGCGAGAGCTCTTACCTAGAGCAATACCAATGGGCAAAGCTACCACCCACACTTTTGGATGGCTGCTCCCATCAGAAATGGGAGTATTTAAGATAAACTGAACTACCTGCTATGGACACACAGCAGAGCCCTCCTGCTGTGCCACACCTCACTCCCCACATGTTTATCCCCAGAGCCCTGCACCATTTGGGCTGGCAGCAGGATGAAACCAGGGGCTGCTTTGTGGTCACATAGGTGTTCCTTCTAAACATCTGGTGCTAACACATTGCAGAGTCCAGCTTTGCTGGCTCCAAGCTGACATGCTGTGCCAGCTCCCAGAGAGGGCTGCAACAAGCTGCAAATCAAAAGGGAAAAGCAGGAGGCACAGAGGAGGGGGATGCTAAGCACCAACAAGCCCAGGATGAGTTACATTTGGGGTAAAAAGTCTGTGCAATACATTATCTAATCACCTAAAGCTTCTATTCTGGGACAGTTTCCGTTGCTTCTGTCTCCCAGGAAGTATTGTGGCATGGGCCACAGACCTCAATGCAAAGTTCATTTCTTCACACTCCAGAACTGGTATCAGGAGGAATTTCACACCCTCCCCGAGGCATCCAATAAGTCATACCAAAAAACAAAAGCCTCCCTGCATCAGGAATTGGGTAAAATATTCTGGGTTTTTACACTTGAGTAAAATCGTGGATCAGACACTGGCATCTCAAAGGGGACTCTCATTCCTCTGGAGATTGCTTAACCCTTTGGAAGGGCTTTGGTGCAGGATGTCTGAGCTGTCCTCAGCGAAGGTTTCCCTTAAAAGGCTGCTGGCACCAGCCTCCTGTATTGTTCTGGACTGGTGCACAGCCCAAGAGGGGATGAACTGGACCCAGCTCCTCAGCAGCTCTTCAGAAGTACCTTTACCTCAGCAATAAAACATCAAAATCTGTCTGTTTATAAAACAACCAAAAAAAAAGTTAATACAAGTTCCAACACCTTCCCTGATTTCCCAATCACATTAACAGTTTTACCACAATGAGGGGAAAGAAAAAAAAAGGAGAGAGACAAAACCCCCTTTGAGCATTTCATATCTGGGTGGGGGTTTAGTATCACTAAAGCCTCTCATTGGTTTTCCACACAGCTTTAAGAAAGGATCTATTATATGAAGCTTGGGCTTTGGCTGGCACAGCAGAAGCCTGGCAAGGGCAGAGAAGGAGGACAGTACTTCCATACTTAAAGTACATTATTATTTTGTCACTTATTCACATTTCTTAATATCATCATAGTGAAAAAGCATACTACTTACTGGAAGTTACTTCTTTTATGATTTCTGCATTATTCTGCAGCCAGAATACAACCTTTCCCTTTCTATACTCCTACACAGATTTAGTAGAAACATTCTCTAGCAGTTAATCTGAGCCAGCTATTTAGTTTTGGCTTGGTAATATTTTCAATTAGAGGCAAGTCCAGCCTCTGGGAAAACAACTTAGGCAGCAAGAGGGTGGGACACTATCAGAGAACACATAATAAAGTAAACACCAAGTATACATGACCCATGAAAGAAAAACTAAGAGATCTTGTTTCCATAACAGTGAAAAAGAAAAGTCATTTTCAGTGATGTAAAATGTGTCATTCCTTATAGGCTGTTTTTCATTCTTTGGCCATAGAGGTAGAAAGCCAAAAGAAAGCGGGTTCCAAAAGGTCAACACCAAAACCAATCAACCCAACATCAAAACAAGAGTCAGGAGGCTTTAAGAAAAGATCAACCACCCAGCTCATAAACCTTCCACCAAATTGCTAAAGAACAACTTGATAGCAGTTTTTCCTCTGTTGTATTCAGAGTTCGATGGACCTAAAGTAGCTCCTCCATCAACCAGGGTCCTGCTGGTATGGATGGAGAGATATTGCTGTACATCTATTGATTCACTTCAACCTAGCATTTTCCAGTTGCCTGAGAATCAATTTAATATCACTGCTGAAAGCAATAAGGATTAAAAAAAACCCAAAAAACCCCAAAACAAAACACCACAAACACTAGATGGATACCTTTGATCTAGGCAGGTTTACCAGACACCAGCAGCTAAAGCAGTGCTGAGACTCTCCTTAAGACATTTTCCCCTCCTTGGGATTATTTTGCAGTTCATTCAATAAAGCAGCAAAACAATTTCCTGACAAACTAGGAAATGAGCGTTGGACTGAATTCAAGAACTTTAGAAAATATTAGAAACAGAGATTTAACAGAAATCACTTGGATCCCACTGACCTTACAGACAACTCAGACTGTCATTTCCTCAGCCATCAAACCCAACCTGTTCCGAGGCAGGCGGGAGGGAAATACCCCCCCTGCGAGACACTGCACTGCCGCCCACCTCAGCCACACCTCCAAAAGCCAGGCTGAAGGCATCACAAACATGGCAATCCTCAAGCACTGAGCCTTCGCCATAATATTTTGCTGCAAAAATAATGCAACTGGTAAAATATATATATATGTATATATACACAAATATATACATACATATATACATACATATACAAGTCTGAGCCACCTCTAGTTGTAGAGGGAAATCTCCACGGATTAGGTGGACAGGGTTGAACCTGCAATAGCAGACAAGGCACAGGAATGAGTTCGTGCCTTTGTTCTCCTGGAAGGAAGAAGCAGAAATTCCAGCTTAACCATGTGGACTGCAGGCTCCTTAGGGGAGAAGTAGTCTCATTTTTGACACCAAAGCAAGCACAGCAAGGCTTGGTCACGGATGAGAGGCACTGCTCAAGTAGTTCAAGTAACAGTTGCACTTTTCTGCCCTAGTTCAACACCCTCTGTTTTCCCAAAGACACTGTATTACCAGTGTGTGGTCTGATGCCTTTCATAAACAGCTCAGCTGAAAGCAAAGCTAGGGCAGTTTCTCAATTATTAATGCTCCCTATTGCTTGGGCAGAACATTTGCCACTGCCACCAAAAGAAAACCCACGCAAAAACCAAACCAAAAAAAACCCCAAAGAACTAAGAGTTGCTAGAGCTCTATTTTACCTGCTGCAAATGAAAAATAACTGCTCCTGCTTATTTCAGCTCTAATAGCTCACTTGCAATCCACTTTTGACTCCAAGCAGTGCCCAGAAAGCGATATTTCAGCACAACACAAGCTGTTTTGAATTAAATGCTCAGTGATGAAGTTAGTGTTTTGCTGCTAGAGTAGCTGTCAGACATCTCCATCTCTGCAGTTACAGCATGTAACCCTCAAACCACGAAACCAGAGCACGCTCAAGTTCATCAGGGTTCACTGCTCTAGAACTGGAATCTCTGCTGATGAAATGAGGTAAGGTGCTCACAGAACACGCAGTACGCCATTGTGTTTTCTGCCAACAAACTGCAGCACTTCTTAAAGTCTTAATTCCACTTTCAAAAGGCCCAAAGTTCTTTGAGCAGGGGCCAGCACAAACCCTCCCAGAGCCTCGCTAGACAACCTCCCATCTGCTCCAACCAGTGAGTGGAGCTCACAAAAAGCAACAAAAAGATTACACAAGCTCATTTAAAGGACATCATATTATAGCACAGTTTCTTCCTCTTCACACAATAAATTCAATATATGGCCAAGTGACTTTTTTGGTTTAAAAGCACTCTGAAAGCTGGCAGCTCCTGAGGGCTGCTGCACTGTGGGCTGCAGGCTGTAGAACGGAGTAACTCCTGACTCAGCTCAGAGGGAAGCTGCAGACAAGCACAGTGATGAGACCCAGCAGACACAAGCCAGGGGAGAACACGCAACTGGGATACCCCCCTGAGGGTTTGGGATCAGGTGTGGCAGGGACACCACAGTGGTCTATCCAGGCTCTAGGTAAAGCAAATGGTTTTATCTCACTAGCAAGGTTTGTATTAGCAGCAGCAAAGTGAGAGTTAACAACTTGCCAGAAAATCTAGTAATTGCTTCAGGACTTTGTGAGTAACAAGTCAACTAGAAACATCAATGTACAGTTGTTCTGCATTTTTTAGTTTTTTTCATGGACAAAATATTAAGAGAAAAAATAAATAGAGAACAAAAATTAAATTGAACAGGGCATTAGCCTTGATCCAGCCACAGCATGTATCCAAGTACTTCCCCCAACTTCCCATGGGACTTCCCACTTCCTTAACTGTAAACATGTGAGAAATCTCTGCACAACTGAACTAAAAGTAGTACATCTGCTTTCTCAACAGATACTCTTGCTTTAAACTTTAAATTCAGTTCCTAAGGACGTGAATATTTGTGTGCCCAGTGCGGAACATCAGATTCCCTCACACACTTCTTCCCAGTCAGCTCTTCCAGCAGATGCTTTGAAAGGAACAAATGTAGCCACTGCTTACTGCTCAGCACATGGGTTTTTCCAGAAACAGACACCAACCATTTCCATCCAGAGCTTCAACATGTTTCCCTTACAAAGGAAATAATTCAACATTTTTTTTCCAGTAGTAAAGAGCAATTGTTTTGATATTTAAATTCTCAAATTTGTTTAGTCCCACCACCTATGGGGGCACTGACGATGTGTTTGGATTAAGTGAATCAACTCAATGAGCTGCTGCTACTGGAACTCATCTCTGGCTCAGATGTGTGTACTGAAGGAAACACAGCAATATAGATATTTACTCTCCACCCTTCCTTCGCCTAGTTTGCAATCAAAGCAGCTTAAGTCAGCAATGTACTTGGTAAACAGGTGTAACTATCAACATCTATGTGACCACAGTCAATTTAAAATGCAAGAGCCTCCAGTACTTAGAGGGTGTCTGGAGCTCCTAACCTTCAGGAAAAGGCACACGATTATCCCAGCACCAATACAAAGAGGACACTATTGAATCATTTAGGAAAACTTAGTCCCCTTATAGGAAATGTAAACTTTTCAGTAGCCATAACAAGAGACAGGCTGAGAATAACCCACGGCAGCAGAGCTCTGCTGGAACACAGGGAGTGCTTCTGGCAGCCCATACGGGGGGAGCACACAGCCCCCCTCCAGCAACCCTCAGCTTGTCCGGGTCTCCAAAACCCCAGGACAGCTGTTGTCAAAGTGCAGCTCAGTGCCAGGCAGGGCTCCATCCATCAGCCAGCCAGGATACAGGAATTCACCCGCAGCAGCTACCGAGGCACCGACCCAGCAATGCACACAAAAGCCCAGAGAGAAGGAGAGAACTGAATCCAACATCAGTTTTGTACAAAGATGGTCATTATTGATTACCATCAGATACAGCTAAGCAGACAAAGAGAATAACTTGAGCCAAATAAATCCTTAATTTTCCCCCCACTGAGATAAGATTACAATACCCTTCCAATCTTTAGCTGCTCTCCTTTGTGAGAGTTGCACGTATGTGCTTTTTATTAGTTTTTGGCTTAGCAATTAGATGGATTTTCAGTTACTTCCAGCAATGTTGCAGGATGACTGAGCTGCAGCTAGCCTTAGCCTCTCACTAAATGGGAATATGAAAAATGCAGCAGGGCTCTCAGCACTACAGCCGATGCATCTCAATTTTGCACTTTCATAGAGAAATGTAAATGCTGTATTTCATATTTGAACTTGTGTGCAGTTGCCAAAAAGGGAACTATAAGGAGAAAACTAGTTATAATCATTGATTTGTAGGGAGGAGAGAGAAAAATAACATGGACATTCCCTGCCAGGAGATGACCAATTTTCCAATAGTTCTGTCACACAAATAGCAACTTCTTAAAATGTGGGTTGTTTTGGGTTTTTTTGAGGGTTTGATGGGGTTTTTTCTTTAAAGCCATTAAAGCAAAACAGAAGATTACAGCTGCACCAAGCTATCCATTAGCTCTAATTAGCAAGTGTTTTTGTCGTCTGGATTTAAAACTTACCAACTTGGTGTTAATGAACTACAACACTGTAGGAAAAGGTATTAATAAAAACACCAGACTGTGGGATAGAAAATAGATCTCTGCTCACATTTCAGTGGAAGCTGGTGGGAGATTTTTCTTTGCTGTTCAATCCAGGAACTGCAAAACGGGGAATACAAGTATTGAAAGGGGTTGCACTGGAAGACTAAGGGAAATTATTTACCTTGCAAAATCATATTTAAACACCTACTCCATGTTCTGTTTTGAAAAAAGGAAGACTCTTGTAATGTACAAATGTAGACAAATTATGCTTTGGGGTTTTCCTGCTAGAAAGAAAATAAGCCATAAAGCAATTGGAGCGAGACAATAACAAACTTTGGTTTTATTTTTTTTTTTGTTTGGTTGGGGTTTTTTTACCTTGGTCTTAATGAGTGGTTGGGATTTTGTTTGCTTGGGTTTGGGAGGAGATTTAGTTGGGTTTTCTTGTTTTTTTGTTTTTTTGTTTTTTGTTTTTTTTTTAATTTGACTTATCTTCTTTTAAGATTCCAGAGAGGAGCAAACAAAAAAAATGAATTTGAAGTTGCTGTATCCTGTGACCATTTTGGAGGAATCTGGAGGAATTCAAGTCCTTCTGGCATGACAGGAACACACCGTGGTGTCAAGTCCTTTCCCACCTGGTCCCACTACACACGCAGGCCAGCTACACTTGCTTCACCCCACTGCAACTGGGATAAAGGACCCCCACACAGGCCAGCTGCAGACATGGGAAAAGTCATACCTGCAGCAAAAAAAAGGAGCCCAGCCCTCACTTTCTGATGTGAGGAGGGAAGTTTGAGCTTCACAGCCTCCTCTCGCCAGCTCTGGCATGCGACGAAAGCTCTTTCATCTTTCCTGGTTTCATTTGGCCCCATGGAAAGCAACAACCACCCAGCTGCCACAGACAGCAGAGGAGCAAGACACCAGAGTTGGAGGACACACAGGGAAAGGAAAGGGCTCTTTTTCCACCCACCTGCAAAAGCATTTCTACCTTCCAGCATATTTTCCAGTTGTTTTGTAAGGAATTCCTCTAGCTTTCAAGAGGGTACTTCATTCATATCAAAATACTTCATTTCTACATATTGCTGTGATCAGACTCTGGCACTACAACAGAGGATCTCGTGAATACACTGGACACCTGCTGATTTCATACCTGCCTGGGCCGCATCTGTGTACAGACTCTGGATCTCAGGGGCCATCCACCACCATAAAGCCACTGCTAGAAGCCATTTCAGCAGCTCCTGCCTCCTCTGCCAGAGCAGCACCAGCCCACTTTGCTGCACAAGCAGCCGGGCCAGACCCCTCTCCAGTGCGACAGCTACCACGCTGCTGGGTTTGCTGGAAATGATTTCACCACCCCAGCATCTTCCTCCTAGGGCACACAGGGCCAGGAAGGAACAGGGAAGTCCTCCCAAGGTCTATGCAGAAGGAATGGTAAGAAATGAGGAGAGAGAGAGAGAGAGAGAGAGAAACCATTTACTGGTCACTGAATCAGCTGTAACCTGACCCTGGCTGCATCTTGCCACCGACAGCATTAACTACAAGCAGCTTCCATTCAGCAGCTCCTGCCAAAAATAAACAGTGCCGGCTTTCCTGGCTGCCTGCTTGGGTTTGCTCTCAATGTTTTTCTTCTTGCCTCTTCTGGCTAATTGGGATATGTTATGTTTCCTCCAACCAAGAGTTGAAGTTTGTTTCTACCCACTGCCTTGCTAAAATTGGAGCCGTTTCTCACAGTAAAGAATGAAAATAAAAGCTGTTTGATGGAAGATGGGCACAGCAGGCTCCCTGGCCTTTTAGGGGAAAGCTGGGAGGAGGGATATGAGGGGTAAAAACAAGCACACAGCAACACCCCACTGGCAGCCTTGCCCCTGCCACTGCTGCTCTCCCATCAGTGCTCTCCCCTTTTTAGCAGGATCATCTGCTTACAAACAGGATTGGTGCCAGCTAATTTTCATAAGGGCCAGAAACTCATGCTGCCCATCTTCATTAGGCACTGGTGGATTTTTTTGCCATGTCAGTGTTTTATTTATTACACAATCCACCACTCAAGGAGCCAGAGCATCCAGCTCCTCCCATTACAAACAAGCCCTTCTCCCAGGTTGTTTTTTCACCAGCACAAGAAAACAGGGAACTAACTCCTCCTCCAAAAGAGCACCTTTTTTTTTTTTCATTAAAAATAGATACCGATGGACAGAGGTAAAACAGGCTAACTTAGCCAGCTTACCAATAACACTAACTGAAAACTGGTGAATGTGGAAGACGCTCTGAGGGCATTGTGCATTCTGGAAGAAACTCCAGTGGCCAAAGGCACACACCAAAGTGTTTTGAACTGTGTCTGGCAGAAGGGTTTAATAACGAGTTCAGCAATGCATGAATTAAGAACTGTATGACCACTGCCAACAGCGTTGCAAGAGTAATTTTGGAAATCCCAACAAACTCAGCTAATTCAAGGGTATGGGCTATCTTATTTTATATAAAATCTCCTTCCTTGATTCCCCTCAAACCAGAACCGCAATGAAACAAAAGGGGAAAGAGTAGTTTTGTGAAGCTATATAGTGTTTCTGACCCAGCCACTGAAAAATAAGTTCAAAGGCCCTTGAAAAGGGTGCTATTTTAATGTGCCCTAAGAAGCGCTCTCTGCCTTCTAATTTGTTCAGTTCTTTGAAACACCTAATTTCCTCTGCACTGTCACTGCACAGCACTCTGAAGCCTCGTGGAGCCCTGCCACTTGATTCAACACCAATAGTCACATTTCAATAGGCAATTCCACTTGAAAGGCTGTAAATGAAGGATAAAAAAAAAAAAAAAAAAAGATGTCTTCAGAGCAGAGAATGCAGTGCAACACCATTTATTTATATCCCAGTTCTCTCTTCTGTGGCCGGCTACTGTAGGCAGAAGCCAGAGAACAGGAGCTTTAAAGCCTAGATAATTAATTCTAAGTGGTTTTAAAATGGCTAAAGGTTTAAGGTAGACAAGATGCTACAGTGAAATCAGAGTCAAAATGTTGTGCTCTTTGCTCTGCTCTGGAATGCTCTGTTTACTCTGGCATCACATAAAGTATATAATTGATTTCTCAAGGAAAAGAAAAAGAGAAAAAACACAGCTCCAAAAGCCTCATTATTCTATAGAACAGAAATAAAAAGGTGTGTTTCAGGCCAAATCACAGTTGTACTTCAATAGGGATGGGGAAGGGCAACAGAATCATAATTTCATATTTATTAAAATTCATTTACTACAATTGCCATCAACAGGTCCGCAGGGCTCTTAACAAGAACATCCCTAGAGTCAAAAGCATCAAATTCTACAAGCATATACAGATTTAAAGAAAAATTAAATTAAAAATAAATTTAATAATATTACTTCAGAGAACATTTATCATTCCTGAGTGTGTGGTAGTTTTTTTCCCTTTCCAAATTTCCTTATTAAGATTTTGCAAAATTATAATGAAACTTGACAATAATCCACATGGTGCCTAAGCACACTTCCAAATTAGTCACTAGGCAATTCCAATGGCTGCACAGCAACTATTTGTGTGTCCTCAGAAAGCAAATGCTCCTTTTCCTCCAAAAGCCAAGGCAGGCTCTCAGGGGTACCCGAACATCCCCAGGACAGAAACTGTGTGAAATACAGTGGAGCTTTTCTGCACCATCCTATCACTCAGTGGAGCATTTGCCACACTTCCTGTAAGCCAGGAAAACAATATTTAAAATGTTCATTAGATTAAAAAAAAAAAATCAAAAAAATCCCCACACTGAATATATTTTGACTGGAGAAAAAGCTAAGTAGAAACACAAAATAAATTTCAAATGGATGACTGTATAAATCCATTGTATACATACAAGACTAGCCAAACACAATGACTGGTAATACCATGATTATCCTGCACTTTGTTGGCCTCCAGTAATAACAATTTATTCTCCTTCAAGTATTGCAGGACAGCCTTACACTCATCACTGTAGCACTGCCACAGCCACAGAGCCCAGCCCTCCACACAGATTTACCCTTTCAGAGCTACTTTAGATTGAATTTTCAGCCAGAAGCATTAACATGGCTTTAAACACTTTAATGGAGGGTGACCAAAGCTGCCTTTGCAGCCCAGAAAAGACAAGCTGCTCAGATTTTCTCCATCGAAAGGCCACTGATCACACCCCTACCCCCAGCCCTTTGCCAGAGCTCGGCATCCCGCAGCACTTCAACCCCTCTTCTGTGCCAAAGCAGCCATCCCTCCAATGCTCACTGAATGTCGTCTTCTGAGAGGCTGCTACTCACTATACATATAGGATATACATGCTATCATACACCTCAACAGCCACCTCACTTGCAACAGAGCAGAGGAAATCAGCAAGAAAGCCATCCTGCCTATGACACTGCACAGCAGATGAAAAGCCAAGACCACAAACCACTACAGGGAAGTCAAAGCTGGGTGATGGTGCAGTGAATTACAGGCGACTTGTCTGGAAGCAAAACACTACAGCAAATAGATGCAGCAGCCAGAAACAGCCTTTCAGCCGGCTCAATCCATCACTTCTCTCTGTTCCTGCTTCCCCATCTTAAAGGCTTTGGCCATCTTTGTCAGCTTTTCCTAGCACGGCAAATATCGGAAAATAAACGCTTTTGGGGCAAGAAATGCATCGTGCTGCTCAATTCTAGACACAAAAAGCAAAGAGCTGATGGCTCTCAGCCACGGGCAGGCTGGCAGCAGCCAGAAACCTTTCTCTTTGCAGCGTGCCTGACACACTATTAACATCTCTGCAGTTATAGCAAAAGATAGAAGAGGCTGATTTCTATCTTGAAAGGAGCTAGAGCCCAAGGCCAACCCAAGCAGAGTCTGAAGAGAGGCTGATTTCAGGGGTTTGCAGCACAGTTCCCCCTCATACTGCTACCACCCAGCACAGCATCTTCAAAGCATCCTAATGACTCGGGCAGCCAGCTGGTTGCCTCACTCGGGTCTGTGTAAGAAACTGTCAGTGATGGCTCTCAAAGGTGCCCCCCATGCACCTCATCAGGGTACAACTGATGCACAAAAAAAATTTAAAAGAACTTAAAATTCCACCACATCTTTGTTCCACCATGAACAAGTGATGAGTCCAAATGACAAGTTTTGCTTTCTCCTTTCCACAACAAGCAAACCAAGAGAAAAAAAAATTCTGTGCACTTTCTAAAGCCTCTGCAGCTGAGGCCACACACATGTAGGGGTCCCCCACACCCAAGGAGGAAGGGCAATTTATGAGGAAGGTGTGGGACCCATCTGTGCTGCACCCCATAAATATGGCCCAGGAAAGCTGTGACCCAACCTGCTCTGCTTTCACACACAAAACAAACAAAAAAATCAATCAGTGTTTGCCACTCAGCTGAGTCTCAGCACTATGAGTCTATGAAGTGAGTTCAGGTCTTCAAACATTCGAAGAAGAGTGAAAAAAAAAAACAATAACAGAAATGCTACCAACCCCCCTACCATAGCAAATTAAAAAATAAACAAAAACCAGAAATGTAAGCAACATAGAGAGTAACTACAATGCTAGCAAAGGCGGAGGGGGATGAGGAAAGGAACTTGTCACCAATTCAGACATTATTTCCCCCCCCCCCCCCATATTCAGGAATAATAATTAAAGGCAGAACACAACCAGATCCAATTTGTCACACAACACCTGCAATCAGCTGAATGTAAAAACCTACATAAATAAACTCCCAACCAAAAATCCCACTGTTCAACTCCAGCATTGCAAAGTATACTTCATGATTGTTTAATTAAAGTCATTTTTAGCTTTGCATGGCTGCAATCACCAAACATTGTCTCCCTGTCAGCATTTGAGGGGCTAACACACTGTTGCCAACAATTAGCACAAATCTGGCTGACATTGTTTTCTCTAAAAATAAACCATGCATGTTAAGTAGCTTGAGAACAAACATGAAAACAAGATTTTAGGATAACATTTTTCTTCTCGGTGGAGACACAGACCTGCAGGAAGCTCAAGTAATCACTCCAGGATCTACTCAACCATCACCACACATCTCTGTAGCTGAAGGAGTACCACCAGGATATAAATTGGAAGTTCTGGACATCTATGATTAAAAAAACCTTTCTAAGCATAGGGAAGACATTGAATCCAGTCTTACAGACAAAATCCATTTGGGAGAATTCCAGATTTTACTTCTTCACCAGCAATGGTCTAAGTACAGGCATCATGGCAAGAGAGGAGTGTCCAAGAAAACAGCCCCTGTGGAGTGTTTTTCTTTTGGAAAATCAACTTTTCGCTAACCTGAGCCATCAAGAATAAAATCCAACAACACCAAAACAATGCCATGAGCACAAAAGTTGCTTGGATTGGGCATGATGCAGTCCTCTGAAGTAGGAGCATTTGAGAAGCAACCATGCGTGCAATTCTAATGACTTCTTTGTTCACCACTCATCTTCAGGACTCAGCTCCATTCCAAATGTGGTTGCCCAACAAAGATGGTTAAACATGACTCAGTGCAGAGATGACTCTTCAGTCCTCCTGAAGAAACAGTATTTTTAAATACAGACTGAAACTGCCAAGAAGGAAAGAAAACATCTTCTCTTGTTGTTTATATTCAGGGCTATTTGAACTCCTGCACTGACAGTGGAAATAATGAAAATCTGAAGATTGGAAACAGATACACACTCCGGTTTTGAAGCAAACACATCCACTCTCAATATCTGCCTGACACATAGATCTGAAGTAAAGGTAGCTAGCTGTGGGTGACAGAGGAATAGGCAGGGACTTTGTCCATATTCTGACTGAACCCTCTTACCCTAAATACCATTACAAAACTAATGCTGGAAACCCTTTGCCAGACTGAAGAAGTTAACATTTTCTACTCAGTGGATAACTGCTTATTTTATACCCTGTTCTCATCTCTGAAGGCTTTTATTCTCTAGAGCAAATTAATCAGGCAGCTTGCATTATATGTTCTTTCTCCAGGCCTGGCTCCTCTCAGCATCTCTATTGATCTTCACTCAGTAAGCCATTAGCAAAAGGTTTTGAAAATTTGCTGGTTTTATAGTTCCCAGAGAAAGCAGGTTCCAATTTAAGGGGATTGCCACACTCAGGTTGGAGAGCTCAATCTTCCTAGGGGAAAGATCACCATTTTTCCAAACACGCAAGAATGTTCAAATCCCCTTCTGCTGTTCACTCACTTGTGCCCGGGTCTCTACTGCTCAGTGCTCCTTCCTGCCAAAGATCTTCTGAGATGATCGGAGAGAATGGGACTGAGCGAGAACACCGAGGTACCGCATACCTACAGCCAGCAAATAAACCAGGAAAAAAAAATCTACAAGATTGATGCTAAAAAAAAAACAAGAGGAGAAAGATATAGACAGCAGGAAGGTGACAACTTCTAATAAGTAACTATAAGCTTTTAAGAGAAATTATTTGTCCTATGAACTCCACAAGGACACTGCCAATATACCTCCCTCGAGTCCCTGTTTCCTTTCTAGTCCAAGAAAGCCACTGCGGTAAAGGAAACTGGTGTGATTTTTGTCATGCTTTTGTGGGGTGTGTGCAAAGTGACCTTTGTCCCTTCTCCTCTTGCTTTCTCTATGCATGACAGCAACTTAAACCAAACTCAAATTGGACATCCATCCTTCCCATTCAATATCGTATCAGATCCTGCATTGGTAGTCAGACCGGCCGACTCAACTGAGCAGCCCTGGACATGCTGAAGCTCGTCTGACCCCCATCCAGAAGGAAGAGGACCACACCAGAAGATCCACAGCAGACGGCAGCTCTGGCTGTCCCGAGGGCTTCACGCACCACGTGCATGTGCACACTGCAATTCTGTTGTGTGGAGTCTCCAGCTGACTTTCAGACTGTGCAGACATTATCCCCTGGCAAACAATGGCGCTCATTCTCCCGCCTGTTCCCCCAGCCAGCAGAACACCGTGTGTCCCGCTGAACCCACTGAGCACAAATGCCAGCCTGGGATAACGTTACCCGCTGCAGCCTTTGCACAAAGCCCGGCTCCTGCTCAGCCCAAGGCCGTTAAACGAGCTGCAGCCCGGCCCGGCCCGTGGGTCTCCACACCCTCCGGAGGGAGCAAAGCTGTGGAACGAGTTCAGCAGCCAGGGAAGAGCTCAGGCAGGCGTGGCAACAAGCAAGAAGTGCCAGAAATGAAAGAAAATAAAATTCTGCAACAAAACAAAATCTCCGTTTTAGACCTGAACTTGCCTGAAGTCCAGGGATGGAGAGATCTAAACCAACAAGGAAGAAAAATTATTTTTAATTATTTACAGTTAGAAACTATGTATATCTAGGACTGTCACAGTGAAGACAACCTGATATGAAATACCCATGTCAACTGCCCCTCTTTCCCCACACACAGTACAGTATTCCAGTTCTAACTGCCATTATGAAGACAGTGATTTTAAAATGCAACCTCAAACCCAAGGTTAAATTCCTTGACAAGCACTGAAACGGCAACAGGAGGGCCAGACCCACATGCCCCTAGCTTCCATTGCTTGTGCCCAGACACTTCTGACCTCACTTGATGAAACTCCTTCACGGCCTCAAGGCCAAGGGATCAGGACACACTGCCACAGGGCTGACTGACTCAAATCCAGCACTAAGCAACAGACTGAAGACAGACCTGCTGTCTACAGCCTGGCCCAAGGGACAATGGTTGGAGGACCACCGGGTGACTGGCCCCTGCCTTGGCTTGCTGGACCTCACGGAACTCCAGCCAAGCACGTGGCACTCACCACGCTACTGCCAGGAGGGCTGGCCAGAAGCTTCCTTGGAGCTCAAGCACACAGGGATCAGCTCCACATCTGCTTTAGCCTGCGGCCTGAATGTTTTATTCAGTCTCCTTCATCTCCATCCTGCTGCCTGGCAGTGGAGCAACGCCTGACGGGAACCAGATGCGAGCCAGACCTCCTCCTGCCAGCCAGAAACCTCAAGGTGAAGGAGGTGATGGGTGGAGGGGACAAGCATGGCTAGTTCTCTACTGTTTCAATACTTACTGTCATTCAGCTCACTGCCTTTGGGTTTCAGCTGTGGCAGGTCCATACACACCCCAGCATGCCCACCCCACCTCTGAAGCCACCCCAACCCCCTGGCACCCTCCTACCGTGGGGAGAGGCAGCAGCAGATGGAGGAAGCTCAGCTCTGGTTTCCTGCAGTTTGCTAATCTGCTCCACGCAGCTGCAAACCCCTCGCTGGGCACAGCTCCGGGGCTCTGCCACGACGGTGAGGAGCTGCCTGGCCACCATGTGCCTGTGTCTGGCTGGTACCAGGCCAGGCCAGGCCGGACTGAGCTCCTGCATTCGAGCCAGGAAATCCCAGTCACAGTTAAACTGTGTTTTTTCCAGTTCTCATGAGTGAACGGCTCAGGCTGCAATGCAAGCCCAGATCAGTCTGGCCATGCTTAAGGGGTGATGACTGGCCCTGGCTGGTCGGCCCTGGAGACAGCCTGAAGTGGTGTCACAGCACTTATTGTGATTTAGAAATTCCTCCACCCTGTGCCCAACGTGCCACTAAAAGGAGTGGAAAAAAAAAAAAAAGCAAGCAAGCAAACAAACTAACAGAACCAACACACCACAAAACACCCACTGCAGCCTGCTCCCCCAGCAGCCACTGGTCAGCCAGGAAAGGCAGGATCAATTCCCTTTGTCAGAAGAGGCTTATAACTCATGGGGCATCCAAACTCACTTGACAAGAGGGATATATCTACCTGGGAGGAAATCGAGCTCTCTCCACTCTAGATCCGATACAGATTGCACAATTGGGTGCTCCCTTGCCCACACTGCCATAAACCAGGCCGCCCGAATGCGGGAAAATAAGTATATATAGGGTTGGGTTTTTTCAAATCCACCACCCATTTCACCTCCCCCTCACTTCAAGCAGTGAAAACAGCTTCTGTCCAACTGTCACGTGAGATTTAAGCAGAAATGACAAGAAAGGCAGCTTTGTGCAACTCTCCCTGCAATTTCCCCATCTATGATGTACATGGAAAGCAAAGAGGGACAGAGGACTTGACAACGCACAGAGGGCAAACAAAATGACCAGTAAAATATACTGCAAGTGTACACCCCACACACAGTGACCCACAGACCAACCACCACTGCCTGCTCCTTCATAACTAGGCACTCCCTGCTCTTCGTTGAGATTTATTAACACTGCATCAGAAAAATAATGGGAATAAAGTCACAAAGGAGTATTAGTATGTTTGCATCAAACCAGTGTGAACACCATTCTATGGATGTATGCTTTTTTTCCCCCCTCCCCTCCTTGTATTCCAAGTACTTAGAAGAGATGGAGATGAGCCCTGGCAGCAATTAATTATTACAGTACCTCCATGCAGAAGTCTCCCAGCTATTCCAGCTCCTATCCCAGTAATATGGCCCTCTGCTCTTTCTGAAGTAGTCTTTCACACAGTTGCCTAAACTATAATTTTCTCTCATTTCCCAAGACCAAAGGCTTGTACGAGCACAATCTCTCTTATGCACATTTAAGCCACACCATGGGTTAAATGATACACCAGTCTGAATTCTGGGGAAGCAAACTGCTCACACTCTCGATTATATGCATTATGAAATTTAAGTGTTTGGGATTGGGTGGTCTTGTTTTTTAATGTATTTATTTTTATTTTGATCCACCGCTGAATAGCTTTCCAGGACATCTGTCCCCAGCAGCCCAGTATTACTAACAAGTCCTCTAAGCAGATATGAAAAGCCTTTGAGATTTTTCTGGCTCAAAAACGAGGGGACAATCCATGGCACAACAAGATGATGTGCAGTGTTTGTGAAAGGGGCCGGCAATAAAAAAAACCCACAAAACCCAAACCCAACAACAAATACCACAAAAAAAAAAAAAAATACAAAAGAAAAACCCCCACACTCTGCAAAAAAACAGATTCACATCCAGAAATGCCCAAGCATATAGTCTGGAGGAGAAACTGTCTTTCAGTTTTTCATCTCTCTCCTCATGGAAGATTAAAAATCAATTTTGAATCTTGTCACCAAAAAGCTTGAAGACAGTGAATCCATTAGAGAGAAGTGAAGTCTCAAGCTGTTGGTTATAAAATCATACCCCAAGGACAACAAGTCAATTTCCCTCTCCAAAATTCTTCAGCATCCACACAAATCTCATCCCCCTCCCAAGATTTACATACACAATATCCAGAAGAGCTAGAGGTGGGAAAAAAAAAGTGAAGGGAGAGGCAGGGTACAGGCAGTGCAAATATGATCATCAGGAGCAACCTACTGCCTGGATATGCTGCCGTCTGCGCTTTCCAGCTGATGAAGCCAAAGGATTTGGGGGGGTTGGAGGGGGAATTTAATCTAAATCCTGAGAATACAGAAGAAGGTGAGGGAGGAGTGAACAGCAACAGCCAAAGGATGTTCAGCAGGGAAAAATGCTTTTCACTGTTGCAGTAACAAAAATTCACAGTTACTAAACAGGTGGAGAGAAGACCCTTTTAACAGGAACAGCTGAGAGATTGATTTGAGAATGAGAAAAAGCTCATTTTTACAGAGTGAAAAGCTCTACCCCATGTAGCTATTTGTAGCTAGTAGAATACACTGGATTTCTTGCCTTTATCACCACAAACAAGAGCCTGTTTGTAATGTAAAGCTGCAAGTTACGCGGCCAGTACCAGTGCCTGGTCTTTTATATTTCATCTCCCAATTTTATCATAAACAAACACACAGCTTACGGTTGCCTATAAATTTCATCCTCAAACTCTTCAGAACAAAACACTGTGTACTTTAATCTTAATGTACCTCCTATCAAAAAGATCCTGCATGCGGGGTTTACCACTACTAAGCAGTGGAAGTACCATGAGATATGTTATCCTTCTTTTACAGAAGAAACAGAGGGACGGAGAATAAATAACTTATCCAGACAGGGGGAAAAAAATTACATGCCCCAATTTTCAACTCTGATTTTTGCAGCACACCCTCTCCCCTCTGCTTTGCTAAGAGTACTTTGGAAGGGGCTCTTCAGCATCAACTGCAGAGAAAATATTGATGATAAATTTCAGGTTTAATAAAACCTACACACTGATGTTCAATAAGCATAACGGGAAAAGCCTCACCATTTTAAATAGTTCCAAAATGAAGCTAGGTGTGCTGTGCACCTGTAATATTTGAACAGTAGGTTTTATACAAGACCAGGAGACTTCACAGGTGCTCCTCTGTTCAAAAGATCAGGCAAAGGAACAAGCTGCATTTTACGAGAAACTAAAGAGGGGTCTAAGCGAACCCACCTTCTCATGTACACATTTATTTTCAGTTTAAGATGAAGTTGTCATGAGAAAATAAATATATGACTTCCTTACAATACTTCTGAACCTATAATCTTTGTGAATCCCGCAGAAGACAGATGAATGCTTGACAAGCATTGTTTCACAAACCCTTGAAAAGGTTACATTTATAAAAACCTCTGCCTCTCATGGAAAGGGGAAACGCTTAAGCAGTTCAAATTTGGTGGAGCAAAAAACTTGCATACAGATTAGCTAATTTTTTGCTAAGGTGTTGCAAGACACTATTTTATTAGCTTAATTTGTCTTTAGCAGCACTGGAGACCAAGGTAACTACAGCAGAGTTGCTGGAGCTGGGATTTAAAAAATAAAAAATAAAAAAAAAAAAAAAAAAAAAGAAGCTTTTGAAAAAACTCTCGTTAGTCTTGTACTTGCAGACTGGTTTTTGTTTGTTTTTTTTTTTTTTAAAAAAAAGACTTGCTTATTTGAAGCAAGTGAAGCTTATAAAAAGCTAGTTGGCGGTTAGCAAGTATTTCTTCACTTCAAAGACTGTTCCTATCAGAGATTCTACAAAGTCCACAGCATGCTAAATTGACAGAAATCCCCGACAGAAACAGAGCTTGTATTTAACCTACTATCAAAATTCAGCTACCTGAATAATTAATATTTTTCAAATGAAGATTTCAGTTAGCTCTCTAGGTGTGCAATATTAAATCCATTACCATTTGTTAATTTTCAGCACACCAGTGGAGTTAAGATCAAAATCAGAGTGCAGAGACAGAAACTTGGCACTAGAGAAGACTGAGAGGTTTGACACTGGCTTCAGCGAGGCAGGATTTCACCCCTGGTCACTCCATGCTGCTTCAGTTTATTTTTCCTTCTTTCCTCCAGCTTTTTTTTTTTTGCCATATCTCTTCCGAAATACACTACAGCTCCCGAGAGTTCCCAGCCCTCGAATAATGTGTTCTCGAACTACAGAGCTGAGAACTTTATTACAAATGAAATCTGTGCTGCAGCTTCTCCAGGCCTAGGACCACTTCACATCATCCTGACACATATTAAAAATAAAAAAGAGGGGAAAAAAAAGACTACAATAAAAGTGAGCCATCTTGTTTCCTTTGAGTGTGAAAAGGCTTTGAGAGTGAAAAAATACAAAGCAGCTAATGGTAATGGGTTACAGAGAAAGGCTTGTCCCAGCATTCTGTTTCCTGGGAGCACCAAGTGTATGAGAGCGACCAAAACGCGACACCAGATCCACGTGAAATGCTGCATGGAGTCTGCAAACCAGTTACCATGACTGCACATGCAAATTGGTCAGATAAAAGCCAGTCAGAGGAATAATTGGCTATTTGGAGGTACAAAATGACTAATCTATCACAGCCACCACATGAGTGTTGGGTTTTTTTTCCCCTCCGCTTCATAATTACGCCACTTAATTCTCCGAGTCCAGCCCAGTGTTTCGGATGCCACGTGGTACAGTAAGAACTGACCAGAGCGGGCAGCAGAAGCCAGCCTCCAGCCAGAGCTCCACCACAAGTCCAGATTTTCATCTGTGCCCTGAAGTCCCCAGTGGGAAGTCAAGGAACAACTTCTACAGGTGACTACAAAACCCACACCCATTCCCAGCAGTCTTCAGCACCTCTCCGTAGGGAACTGGTATCCTTTGAAGCAGCCTTGAAAGCCACCAGTGCTGAAAACCCCAGAGTGGATTGAATCTCTGCTGCATGACACCCAAGCTGCTTGGGAGCCCAGCTGTTCATCAGGAACCTTCACAACTGACTTTCCTACAGTAAAAGATACACACAGGAAACTATAGCGGAAACCAAGGCAGAAGAAACACTCTTGTGTCCAAAACTACCTCATTAATGAGATTACCAAGAGAAGCTTAAAGGTTTCTTATAGTTCAAGTCCATCCTTCTCACTGGAGCTGGGAGTCCAAGATATAACCACCTTCCCCTTCTGCTACTGTCAAGAAATCCCTGGCCCCAGACAGGTTTCTCCCATGTAGTCTTGGCAGCTGCTTTCCCATCTTCTCTCTGTGTTGCCTGGTGAATCCATAAGCACTGCTGGAGATGGGATTTGGCATGCACACTCACATCTAAAAACCCTCTGCCCAGATGTGCTAATCTCCTATGGCAACCCACTTCACCACAATGACCTCCAAAAGCATGATTTGACAAGGTCAATGACTGCTGTGCCACAGAGGTTACTTATGCTCGCTGAAGTCTCCAATGTGCACACAAGAGGGTCCCTCCCCCTCTTTTAATGCAATTAAATGCTTTTTATTTAGAAATCTGCACAATTTACATGCAATTTTCTCACCCTACCATACAACCAGCCTCCATTAAAACCATTTTCTTCAGCAGAGACAGCACTTAGCTAGACTCAAACACTGATCTTATCCTCTCGACACTTTCTTCAGTCCCTCCATGGGATTCCAAGAGGGAAAATGACACTGATAAGAACTGCTTCTTTCACCACTCTTTGGATTTAATATCCAATACAGGCTTCTCCTTATAAAACACACGCAGCGGATACAGTGTAGAAAGGCAGGAAGAAAAAAAAAAAATATCAGAAGGCTAAAAAGAAGGAAATCTTGTGTGAACTGAGAAACAAATGTCATTTACAGACTGAACTACTGCTATCCTTCTGCAATCAAAAGGATTAGATACCTCATCCACTCCAAGCACCCGACCAAGCACAAACAAAAGCTTGTCTCTTCTCTCTCCCTGTCACATTGAAACTAATCAGTGAAAACAAGGTAGAAATGGGGTTTTTCAGAGCAATTAAATTGCAAGTTGAGTTTTATCTCTTCAAGTAATTCCTTGTGCCCTCAGCCATTCCCTGTTACCCATGCATGACCACAGCAGCCCAACTTCACAAGCTTAACCAAGACCAGACTCATTCCAGCACCAAACCATCATTTTACACCACCCATTTCGGCAAACCCCCAACTTAGATGATTACCTAAAACACAGAAAGAATACATAGTTATAATCCTGCTACAAAGGCTTGGGCCACATATGCGGGGTTTCTTTAATCAATACACATCTGCTCTGCATCCCCCTCTCCCTGCATCCTGCCTGTCCTGTGCCAGAAGGGCATTTGCATGGCTGTGCAGTGAGCCAGATCGGGGAACAAGGGAATTAGTTTTCCTGGCAGCATAAATACTAGCGCTGGCACAAGGGAGGTAATCGGGACAAGCAGCCAGGGCAGGAATGGACCATCCCCTTCAGCAAAAACACGTACATATGTCAGATTAAAGTGGTCACATCCCCAGCTCCCTCTCCCTATTTTTGCAAGTGTGGGAATTACCCAGCAGCATGGAAGATCGAGGCATTTAACTTCGGGAAAGGTTGTCTGTCTAAATACTGAGCTATTTTCACAGCTTGTTTCTCCTCTCACCAGCTTCTCCCCCCCCCCCCCCCCCCCCGCTCCCCCCCCTCCCCCCCACCCCCCCCCCTCCCCC